>NNCF01131977.1:40670-64250 GCA_002313205.1 Laupala kohalensis
ATATATATATATATATATATATATATATATATATATATATATATATATATATATATATATATATATATATATATATATATAATTTTTATATTTATATTTGTGAATAAATCTCATGAGAAAAAAATACCTACTATATTCTTACACCATCATCCAATTACTTTTCCTTAATTATAAATATTCCTAACTTGACGAAGAGATGGTTTTATTGGAATAACAGTGTAGAGTGTTATTGAAACTTATCCACATGGAGCGATAGGACGGAGGAGTTGGGTGGTAAAGCTGTTGTTAGTAGGTGGTTCGGTTAGCTGGGTTTCACCAACAACTTGGCCCTCATTAGAGCCCTTAAAACTTTTACAGGTAGGGAAAATGCTGTTACGCACTAGGAAGAGCCAACATGACTATCCCCGCGTGTGGGAATCACTGAATGACTCAACCCTACCCGCTAAAATCCCTCCTGAATTACAACTCAAAACTCAAATATCAACATATCTCAAGACATCATCTAAATAATTTTTTAAAAAGTAGGAAAAGATAGAGGAAAATGAAAGATACCCTAGCCCTAATGGCGTCGTGATCGAAAAGAACAAGAGGTGACCAAAGAAGGTCGGGAAAGAGAAAGGTATGAACCTTGCACAAGTAAGTGGAAGTAATGCCAGACTCAGCTCGGGGCCCCGTGTTCGCCAAACACGTACTTACTAGATGTGAGACCCCTGGGGGACCCAAAATAAATAATTGGTTATTTACTATATATTATATAAAGAATATGTAAATATTTATAATATATGGATATAAAATCTGGTCACGAAACTTTTACATTTGTGTCTGGATGTACACTATGTAATATACCTTAGATATGCATTGCCTCTTATGGGAAAACAGAAAATTTTAAAATCTTTTCGAATTTTCCATAATGGAGACAGAGGTAGTTATGCTCTATTTGTTGATTCAAATGTATGTTACCCCATGGATGTTGAGTCTAAATTCCTCTGATTATTTTTCATGAAAGTTATTGTACACTTCTTATCTTTAAAGGTAATTTAATTATCTTTTTCCCACAATAACCTGAAACAATAAAAATCATTGTCAAATTGCAAGAGTAGTGGCATATTACCCAGAGCTGATTTATCGTTTTTCTTCTTGATTCTCATCAGGCAGACCCCCATTTGATTCATTTAACTTATTTATAAAAGTAGTCATTTACATCTTCCCTTCTTACACTTACACTGATCATTGCGTACTATCTTCTTCCGAAAAAGATATCCCCTATAGTCACCATGTCCTGTCATCATTTCGAAAATTGTTTGATTTGGTTTGGACATTTTTTTCTCGTCCGTAACATAATGGTTACACTTGTGGCATAAATTTGTGGAGGTCACAACTGTCAGTTGCCTTTTCCCATTTAATGTCTCGAAGTAACAACTAATTCCTAATTTGCTTCACAAGACCTCATATTGTCTCGTAATCTCTTGATTATCAATATTTCGCCTCTATAACCTTCCGAGTTTTATAGCGCCATGAAAACTTCCAGAAAAAATAGCTATTCTGCTAAATTCCTGATATAACCTCCACGGCTTGTACTGACCCAATAAAAGTTTCTCCAGTGGATCACAAAGAAGTGTTCTTGACTCCTGTTGATGTTTAAAATGCATATTCTATGATGTATTTTCCCACGCAGTGCAGTAATACGATATACATATTAGTAACGCTTCTACATAAACCTGTTGTCTTATTACTAATGTTGTATTTCCTCATTCCCAATCGCTGTATTCCTTTGCATACCTTTTAACCTTGTTAAAAATTATGTCGTAAATAAACTAGATGATTAGGATGGTCTTGAAATGATAATAGATTATCTGGAATCACTCCGAGTTATGAATTTTTTTATCCTCTGCAAATTTAAGGCGCCACTTTTCCACTCGAAAAGTTAGTTTCCGCCCTCTAGGCTTCAAGCCGAATGCAAACCTCATTCTCTTCGGCTGTTATATATTTAAAACAATCAGAAATTTGTCAATATGCGCGGAACCTTTTTTTTCAAGCTGGTCAGCTTTTTGCTTCCAGTAATAAAGCAATTTCACTAGTAGTTCAAATTATCGTTGGCACGTGACCCAGTAAATTACCGCCATATAACCTCTGTACCGATACGAAACCTACTTCTCCGTATGTAATCACTCTCCGAACAGACTGGGGCGAAACCGCGACTGAAAATCTTGGGGTTCAAACCACAGCGAGCGAAGATAGTAGATTGAATAAAATTACATTAGAAAGAAAAGAGCAACAACTTTTAATATCATCATAAAAATTTCATATTTTTACTATTTCTTTCAAAATTAAAAAAATCTTATCATTTAATTTTTGTTTGTTTCAGAAAGCGCAGCCCGGATATTTTAGTTGCCTCTGGTATTGTTAAAAGTTACACAACGAATTATGTACAAATTAAAAGCTACAGGCAAACTTGACGAAAACAAACTGGATATAAAAAGAAGAGTTTTTTATCATCTGCAGGATTCGTTGTAGTATCGGAGGTGCAGAAGATGTGCCGTAACTATGGACTGATGAAAATAGCGACGAGCTTTAGGGGAAACTAGCAAGTGACAGTCAAATCGTTTCCGATGAAGAGTTTTCAAGTAAAGACGGATTACACAGATTTTAAAGAAGGTAAGACGAAAGGTACATGAGAATATGAGGAAATACTTATCTATTTGATAAGTGGAGAAGAAAGAAAATGTTTGAACGTAATATGATAAAAACAATGGATGAGACAATTTCAAAGAGTACGTCTGTTACAGTCGCAGTAATCACATAATAGTTCTTTATTCGTGGATTGCATATAATAAAATATGGGCGGTCAGGCTTATTTCTCTGAGGCCTGCACTAGTGCACAGCCAAACTCTTAGGCGGCGGAAAGGCGACTCGTCGCTTCCGCTGGCCGCCCCCGCCCTACGAAGCGTCTCTTCGAGGCGTGGGATCAGGGAGTTCAGCATCTCGCCTTAGTGGGGTGAGTTCCGACCAACCAATACAAACAGGCGACAATGTCGTCAATATAATAAAATACAAATGGCTGGCCATTCCCCCTCCAACAAACCCCTTCTTGCTGGCGGCCGGCGATCGAACGCACAGGCAGCACAAGGGGAAGCTAGCAGATCCGGAACATGGATGGCAACCCATGCTCCGTAAGATTCATTTTCGGATCATGTTTATGTTAATGATCTTGCTTTGCTTAAATTGTACTGGGAGAGCTGAGGCTCAATTCCGGGCGCGTGTGACGACATACGCTCGTAAAGACTCATAATGTAATTCGTTATGTCTGCGTTATATTATTGATTTGTATAAATATATTTCTAAGTATCACTTTGCTACTTTCCATCCTTTTATTTGAAACTCTTTGATATTGGCACGGTATATCCCGAAGTATCGCTTTGATACTTTCAATCTGTTAAGTTGTAGTTCCTTGTTTGTCGGTCACAGCTGTGACTAATAATTTAGTATTATTCAATAATGTTTAATCTAATTATGTTAGTAAGGTCTTATTTTCACTAGAATTATGATCCTGGTCAATTTCATATCCCAATCGATTCCCCCTTTTTGCAATTTTGTAATTGATACATGCACAGGTCAGGCGAGTATGTCTTATTAGGTAGATGATCAAATAATGTATTAGACCGAACCTTTAAAGGGTTAATTTGGAGAAGAAACTAATTTCATGGTGGAGGGGCCGAGAGGCATTCTAGGACCCCCAGGGGGCAGGCTTGTATCACTTGTTGGAGTGCGCCGGGCAATCAGGTTCTGTCCTTCGAACAACTCTTGGTTGAAAAAATTAATTGGATGTGATATTAAATCACGGATCTTTTATTGTTGTGTGTCTAATGAAGATTTTTTTGCATGTTACATGTAAGAGGAATTGAGGTACTGACTTTTCGCGAGCCACTCAGCAGTGCGTGGGTGTTCGCGAGTGGATGTTGCTAGAGTATTGGTAGAGACGTCACCAAGAGACTTCAACCTGGACAGCAGTGAGAATTCCATATTAAGTTTGAATGAAAAGTGCGGTAAGAAAAGCCAACAGGGAATGTTGTGATGTAACAGTGCAAAGCATTCCTCGAATAGAATAACCTTTATTTTCTGGGCATTCAGATACATTAGTAGTTCTTGGAATATTGTTGCGGCAAATTGTTGAGATGGTGTCACTAATGCTTTGCGTTTTCCATGTTATTTGATTTTATCGGAAGTTGAGATAATTAACGGAACGCGAGCTAAAGGCAAAGGCCGCTGGCAGCGAGCGCCGCTCCGATGTGACGACGTACGCAGTTGTCCACAGGCGAAAGCACGTAGGAAGTGATAGTAGACGCCAGTTACACGCACAGTACGCGAACGGACAAACAGCTGGCCGTGATAGCCACGCTCGGGTCTCAGAGGACAAATTGTTAGTCACGTTAGACAGTAAATGGAATTTAATTATGTTAGTTTTTCAAGGGGTATCAAATTTTCTACTTAGATATATGTATTGAAAGGACGCTGTTGCTTATATGGACATAGTTGTTATTTTGGCGGTACCTCTAAAGAATTGGTTGAAGGAATAATTAGAGTATATTTGAAAATCCGGAATTAATAGTGTAAGTCCATCTCCGCTCGTAGAAAGTCAGTGCTGTCACCCTACCCAGAAAAGTCGAAATTGATTTGCGGCGCAAGGGTTAACAAATAAATTAGAAATAGACGATTATTTATGTTTATTGTGTCTCCTAGGTAATCCGCCGGATTTTATTGTTTACGGGTAGAAATTCGGTAAAATGCAGTGCAGCCCTTTGAAATCGTCATTTTTGGACTTCTTTGTTATATGTGTTTCTTTTGTTCCACAGTTTTTGCTAACTTTGGGTCAAACATTGATAACCCAGTCAACAGAATAAATTTTAGTGTTCATCACTAAGATATGAGTCAAGCCGCTGACCGGACATAAACACTCTTGTCTTGTAATATTCCCTTACCCTCTACTCCACCAATAAGAGGGAAGTATCGAGTGTTAGGTATCGCCAAATAGTGTATGTCATTTTGTGCGTTTTCAATATAGCTGTTGTGGGAAATCATGTGCTCTAAAGCTACTACTTGGTTAACGGTCCTTTTTGTTATTAGGACTATATCGGGAAGAGTCTGACCCGCGGGTCGTAGTTCTAATCTAAAGTAAGACTCACACGTCCTTTAACACGTGTCTCTTGGAGTCTTACGTCCATTTTTAATAGAACAAACCGTTTAGAAGAATGGTTCTGAAAAGCAAATTGTATAAAAGAACTTTCTTCTCAGGAGCTGAAGCGCAAGATGCTGCTGAGACGTCTCTCTCTTTCGCTTCCTTTACTGCTGTTGTGTTCTGTTGCTGGGTTTCTGATTTGTCTCTACGCACTTCGATTTTCTTCGCAGAAACGGAACTCAACGACACATGTGACTCGCAACCTCAAAAACAAATCGACAGGTAAGTTTTATTATGACTCGCAGACGCCTGTCTCGAAATTCGAGCATGAATTTTTGTATTCTCTATCTGAATTAATCAAAGAATCACTTTTTGAAATCAAAAAAAAAAAAATGATATTTATTTATTTTGAGAGAAATAGTAAAAAATATAAAAATTGTATCTGTCATGATGATATTAAATGTTATTGTTTTTTCTTTCTAACATAATTTTATTCAATCTACTATCTTCGCTCGCTGTGGTTTGACCCCCCATACTTTCAGTCGTGGTTTCGCCCCAGTCCGCTCATGAGAGTGATTACATACGGAGAAGTAGGTTTCGTATCAGTACAGAGGTTATATGGCGGTAATTTACTGGGTCACGTGCCAACGATAATTTGAACTAATAGTGACATAGATTTATTTCTGTAAGCAAACAGCAGACCAACTTTGCAAGAAAAGGGGTCGCGTATATTGGGAAAGTGCGGGTGGTTTTGAATATATATCAGTCGAAGACAATGAGGTTGTTATTTGGCTTTAAGCCAAGAGGGAGTGAACCAACTTTTCGAGTAGATAAGTGGCGTTTTACGCTTGCAGAGGAGAAGAAAATTGTAACTAGGTGTGATTGTAGATCAAACAAATATCATTTCAAGACCATCCTAATCATATAGTTAATTTACGACGTAATTTTTAACTAGGTTAAAAGATATGCAAAGGTATACAGCGAGTGGGAATGAGAAAATACAACATAAGTAATAAAGTAACAGGTTTATTTTGGGGCGTTACTATTATTAATATCGTATTACTGCACTGCGTGGGAAAATAGATCATAGAATATGCATTTTAAACGTTTCCTGAGGAGTCTAAAACGTTTCTTTCTGATCCACTGGAGTAACTGTTATTGGGTCAGTACAAGACTTGGAGGTTATATAAGGAATGAAGTAGTATATCATTTAATCTCGAAGTTTTTATAGCACTATAAACCTCGGAAAGATATATAGGGGAAATATTGATAGACGAGAGATTACGAGACAATTTGAGGTCTTGTGAAGCAAATTAGGAATACGTTGTTACTTCGAGACATTAAATGGAAAAAAGGCAACTGACTGTCGTGACCTACACAAATTTATGCCACTAGTGTGACCACTATGATACAAAGGAGAAAAGAAAGTTCAAAACGAATCAAGGAATTTTCGAAATGACGGCAGGAGATATCTCTTTCGGTAGAAGATAGTACTCAATGATCAGTGTAAGAGTAAGAAGGGAACATGTAAATGACATCTTTTATAACCGAGTTAAGTGATCAAGGGGGAGTCCTACTAATGAGAATCATGAAGAGAAATGATAAATCAGCACTGGATAATATGTTACTACTCTCGCAAACAGAGAATGACTTTTATTAGTTTCTGGTTATTGTGGAAATGAGGCATGTTCGGAAGATAATCAATGAATATTTAATATAATAACTTCGGAATCGATGTTTTTCTGAGTTTTTTCTTTAACTTATAAAACGCACCAATGATTTCCTAGATTTGTTTTAAAAAATCTGTAAAAGAAATTTTCAATGGCTTTTTTAAATATATTCTTCATCTTAAATAGTTTCGAAATATGTCAATAAATCAACTGATTATTCTCATGTCACGACTTGTTGAATGATCCTCGCTGTGATATCTTTGTCGGCTGAAGAGTCATGTGATATTCTATTGAATTAGTAAAGCAAATGTTCATATTTGCACACTTATCGGAAATTTAAAAACGTTTAATGAAATGAAACTCTGTCATTTTAAACTTGTCCTTGTAGTTGAAGAAGATAGTGTAATGGAGCCGAGAAAAGAATACGAAATGATTTTACGTCGCCTCAAGAATACTGTTCGCCAACATGATTTCTTCATCTCTTCAGAACTCAAGAAGATACTCCGAAAAAAATTAACAAAATCTGTATCCTGGGACATCGCAAAAATTAGCCAACTGAACGGGGAACACCAAAGGTATGTTTTTTTTATCTTAAAGACATTTTTTGTATAGGCTCTCTAGGTTTTGGCGTAGAGACAGCAGTCTCATTTATCATTCAGATTATTAATCTTAGATTTTGAGTTATTTCAAAAGTTACGGTTTATAAGTAACACTTTTGGAATGATTTAAAGATTCAGAAATAGTGCGTAATTGTTAGGTATTTTCTGTTTTCAATTAACCATAAATTACTTGATATGTGATACATTTTAGGAGGGGATTTAACAATTTTCTATTCTTATATGCCGTGATTTTGCCATGATGCGCAGATACCGCTTCTGTCTAAGGGCTCATTATCTGCTTTGATAGAATATTTCCGTTTTTGTTTCCGGGAAATAAATGAAATTATTTTCCTCCTCGTAAAGATACTACGTTCGTGATGATACTCCGTGTGCAAATATTTTTGTCAGAATATTTTTCATATAATTTACAAAAATTCCAGGGTCAATGTCATGTTTATATGATCGTAATACACGATAAGGTTTCAAGTGTTACTTTTTTAAATTTAATTTACGTTTTTTAACTTGATTTTTAAGTGTTTTAATGTTAGTAAATGAAAATTGTGAATTTTATTATATAAGAAAACATAAGAAATTTATTATTACAATTATTATTGTTCTTTTACACAACCAACATTGACAATATACATAAAGGATGAGTTTTTATTTTATAAGAAACTCTTCAAATAACCCCTTAAAAAGGGCATTAATGATAATGACCTTGCCGTTGGTGAGCTCCAAAGACATCATTATTTTCATTACCATGTGCGTAATCTCTTGACATTTCTGAAAATGAGTTAACCTTGACTCACTCGCCACATTCTTATCACAAATACCGGAGTCTTGGATTTCAGACTTTGGAATATATTTGGGGAATCTCGAAACTAGTGGAAATGAATCAGCTAAAATTGAAAATACACAGAAAAAATATGTAACACAATATACTGATCATAACTAGCATTACCTTATTGTCACCAAGGAATTTCCCAATTGTTATGCAACAGGTATATTTTGACGAAAGAGAAATCTTATTGGAAAAGATTGACATATTTTATAATACGCTGGATATCTATCAAAGGAAGTTAGTTTATCTACACTTTCGTACGTTAAACTTTGTGCACCAAAATTTGATGAGGCATCACTTAGTGTAGTTTTCATACATTTAATTGGAATTCGCGTAGCGTAGCAGACCAGCACAAAAAGACACAGTGTACACGAAACAAACATTTTGTCATCTTAAAATGATTATTTTGTTTATTTTTTAATAATATGAAAATACTTTGGTTTTTGGTTGCATTGACAGAGCGCTGATGTCTGAATTGGAAGAGTTGCAGAAGAATGATGGCTACGAAGCTTGGCGTGAGATAGAAGCTGCAGAGCTTAGTGATTTGGTGCAAAGACGACTACACTTCTTGCAGAATCCCAAGAATTGTAGTACAGCCCGGAAAATAATATGCCCTTTTAACGTTAGTGTAAGGGAAACAAGAGATATGCCTTCGTAAAATAAATATAAGATTAAGTATTTTCACGGATGTGACTTTGTCATTTTTCTTCATTTAATTAAACTATTTCTTTTCTTTTGTATGGTATTGCGTCATATTACGCCATACATATTCCGACAGACTCCTTTTTATTCGCGTAGGTTGGCAATTCTTGTCTAAACTAACTTTTTTTGTTTCCGATTGGAGACCGTGTACAAGTTTGATTGTGATTCGTCATCGATTCATCGATCGGCCATTGGCAAACTTATGCATACGGTCCCCCTCCGCACACTTACAAGTTTAGACTTTCCCTCTGCACCATTCTACTCTTCCACTGTCTGTGATTCCTAATAAATTCGAATCCGTAGATTTCATTCTTGTATTAGGCATCAGAATTCGAGTTCGACCCGTGGTATCGGCTGGCTTTTACTCCACTCCCTTGGTTTTTTATTTAAACCCCACCGCACGGGACGAAATAATAATAAAAAACGCTTATAGTTCATACCCTGCGACATTGACAAGCTACATTGACGCTCCTCTAAACCCCCTTTCCAGTGCCATCACTAACAGGGTCAAACCAATAATCCGACCGCGGCGTCAAATTAGGACTGACCTGACTACTTTCTCGTTATTGGTCCACTGATCTCTACCATAAATCTCAACCGCCATTAAATGTTTCGGTACAGACCCTATTTGTACGTTTCATTATTATATCTCTGTGTATCTTTCATAGTATTGCGGCTTTGTGTGTGAGATACACAGAACCGTGATGTGTTTAATGGCGGCTTATAGCACTCAACGGACCTTGATCCTTGAGTCCAAATATTGGAGATACCATAAAGGAGAATGGGATGCTGTTTACCTTCCACTAAGCAATAGCTGCCGGGACAGCAACGGGACTAAATTTGCTCCGTGGCCAGGTACGTATGAATTAATACCACGTAAAAATAACATTACAATGTATTTTTATTAAAATAATAATAATGATTAGGAAGATGAAATATGTATTTATATTCTCAATGGTAATCTTTGCAACAGGAGTAATTCCAAAAATTTTACATTATAGGTTAAGAATATTAAATTTGTCCAAGCACATTTACATATCTCCGTAGAAAGCCATCATTAGCAATATCCCATAATAGCTTTAAAAAATTATCTCTACAAAACTGGAGGAGAAATAAACACTTGACCACTAGACCCGTGCCATTTTTTATATCAGCATTTACAGAGGAATCATAAAACGACTAAAAATTATATTAATGGTAATAATAATAATAGTAACAAAAATAAAAATTAATACATTATTGGATTTTGGACACATTTAGCTCAATATGATTACAAATCAAGAAACAAAATGGAAAAAATAATTCATTTGGAAATTGCCAAAACACTGAACAGCATTAAGAACTCTATACCACCAGACCATCATTATACACCCCAACAAGTCCTCCGTGATGATTTTAAGTCAAATATTTAATAATGGGACAGAAATATTTTCAAGGGCCTTACACAAATTCGCAACAGACGTGATATTATCTTTTGGAAGAGAATAAATATAATAATAATAATTTACTGGTTTACTATGTAATATTACTATGTGAATTATAACAATAACAATAATAACAATAATCTGGTTTACTATAAGATAAAGCTCAAGCCATTAGAAGTACTTTCCGGCTTGACTGCTGTCCATAAATATAGAAAAATAATATAAAATGAATCACAATACACATATCAGTATCAACACATTTATAAAGTCACTGGTCATTGCAGCGCATGACAATGCTTTAAGAAGCAGGCATAATGAGAAACATGTATTGAAAATCACAGCTGACGACAAATATAGGTTATGCCAGACTCATTCTGATACAATTGACCACATAGTTCCTAAATGTTCTCAGCTAGCAAAGCATGAATACATAAAGATACACGACAAGATGTGTAATTCCACTCTCTGAAGACGTGCAGAAATCAAGACCAGAATATAACACCTTTAGACCGTGCAAAGGTTGAATACAGACAAAAATAATCGTTTATGAATAATAAGTTAAAATAATGTTATGCTGGAAAATAGTTTTAAAATTTAATCAGTTATTTGTGAAAGTACTGTAGCAACGGTGTAATGTAACGTAAGAGGCAATAACGTAATTAATATATAAAAGAATTTAATTTATTTTATAGGTTTAAATCGAATTTTCACATTTTTTTGAAGAGAACAGTATAATAGCAATAATAAAACCACGCCGAGAATAATAAACTAATTTACATTTCGGCGGTGTAAATGCAGTGGATTTCACCTTTCTGCAACTGGAGGGAAAATCATACTTGCTTATCTTTAAAAGAACAAGAGTTGTTAGCTGATTAATATGACACAATCTGCTCAACATACCTCCCGGTCTCGCCCGAGAGCTACTAGCCATCCTGTAAACTTCTTCATACTCGGTGGGAAAATCTGGAAGGAGTGCGCCGGATTAGGAGGCCCTTCGCTCTGAAAGACAAAACGTTTTGAAAATATCGTTTATATTTCTCCTCTTTGACTTTGTGCTTGAGCAGGGGTTATGTTGCAGCCGTTATACTTACAGAGCATTTGACAATTTAGTTTCATACATATAGAGCATTTAACTATAATAGATTATAATAGAACAAATAATTAAAACAAACGCAGATTTATCAATTGTAATTTCAAAAATAATGCTTATTAAGAAAATAATGTTCGTAGTTAAAAAAATGACAAGGTATTCCAGATTACTAATGACAAGAATATTGAGGTACGTTGCTAAGAGCGTGATTGGTTGGTTATTGTGTCATTGTGTTGTCCCGTTTACAAAAATCACACGGATATACAAAATTCGACGTAGTTTCAGTCAGAAAACTGACAGATGGAAAGTTTCTTTTTACAAGATATTAGTTCACAAATATTTTTCTTTTCAGAAGTACGGTATTGTTTATTCTCAGATATAATTTGTGTAATAATTCACTTATTTTCGTAATAAAGAAATGAGATATATCTTTGGAAATTATCTAGTTTGTTGTTGTTGTTTTTCGACAAGCATTTCAATGAGTGAAGCTCCTAACAGTGGAAGAGTAATTCAGGAGCTATTAATCAGTTAGTCTAGTGTTACAAGTTCTACAAACACTTCTACAGCTCTTAAGAGATATACATTCGTACCATCGCTACTTTTATTTTAGTTCTTCCTCCCTAGAAGTTTTGTCTGACTAGTATGGGTCTGATAGTGTTATAACCCCTTCCACCTCCAAAAGGTGAATAAATCTCATGAATTTTATTTGCTTCAATTTTTAGGACTAATTTTATTAGTAAAAATGTTGAACATCAGACTTGTTCCGAGCTTGTTTCCGCGGTCAAGGGATACAGGAACACAAGAACGCATTCCTCATTGGAGTAGGGTCGAGTTTGTCCCCGCCTTTTTTTATGGTTTTCCAAGACATAAGTTTTTGGTTTTGAAGAGGGAAAAGTAGGGCTGCTTTTGAGATGTACCTGTAACATATACTCTGTGTTTAGATTCTTTTGAATGATCGTTTATAGTATCATTTTCATATATTTTTATTTATCTCAGAAAGTTAAAAAAAATAAAAAGTTTAGAAATTGTACAGGAACGAACAAAATTTTCTAGAATGTCACATTGTAAACGCAAATTCTCTCAACGAAAATGCGAAAGATAAGCCCTCTTATTACCTCGACGACGTAAAGTGCCTCTTAGTTTGTCAGTGCAAGATTGACCCCAAAGGCGTATGTTTATAATCCATCAGAGATTCAATGGTCGATCTGTACAATTAGTTATGAAATCGCTTTAAATTAAAATTGTCATGTACATTTAAAGGTCACAACCATTTATGCTATGCGGTCACAACTAAAAATATTTTAAGGGAAATAACTTTATAGCGAAATATATTAACATACAAATATATTTTTAGGTAGACATGAATATATGTATTTCTAGTCTTGGAAGCTATTTTGAGGTTTGTCCAAAATATTTTTAAAAATTGACCTATTTCACTGTGTAACCATTATAATATCTGGAAATTATCTTATTGGTAATGAAAATATTCACCTTCGACCGAGTCACCATTGGTGCCAATAATTCCACACTTAAGCAGAAAGGAAAACACAAGCTGGAGGATGGGGCGGGAAATATCCGACCGCGAGCAGGAGTCATGGAATAATCGGAGGAGACCTAAACTTTCCAGAAGTGAGAAGGGGAGGAAAAGTAGTTGCGAGGGGTGATGCACAGTTATTAACGAACGACATGGAATGGGAAGGGGGATTAACACAGGGAACACCAGCGCCCACTGGGAGAGAAGCTTTACTGGATGCTTTCCTCGTTAAGCCCGATGATTTATTTCTCTCATCCGCGGTGATGCAACGTATAAGTGACCACAGAGCAGTTCTACTAGAATTAAAAGGGGCATTTTGCACAGTTCATTAGGTTCTAGTATTATCATTAATATTGTTATTATTATTTAGACGAGAATGAAAAAGGAAGTAACATAAAAGATATCGTCTAAAAATCACTCACCATTTTCATTACAGGTAAATCCAAACCTCAAGTTGTGATACTTTCTAGCGATCCTTGGAATTATCCACCACCTGGTTTTCCCCCATTAACGATACCAGCTGATCTCGCCTCTCGGTTGGAGAAGTTGCATGGATTCCCTTATGTGTGGTGGGCGGGACAAATGCTCAAGTACATTCTTAGGCCTCAGGTAAACATTTCTCTGATGCTTGAGGAAATTGAGAAAAAAATTGGATTCAAGAGACCTATAGTTGGGTGAGTGTGACTTCATTTAAATTACAAATTTCTCCGTGGCAATTTTGCTGTGCAACATGGTATTTATGAAGAAAAGTTCCTAACGCAATATTCATATACGTTATCAGAGTGTGTTTTAGTACCAAATGATAATTTACTCTGTTAGAACTAATAATCTTCAGCTTTTTAAGACGTTTGTATTAAAATGATCTATTATTAAAATCATGCATATTATAGATTCATTTTTCTAAAAACAAAGTTGACTATTGTCTGAAAACATTAAAAATTAAATATAATTTTACAAAACTTAGTATAAAAAAACTGATGAAAAATCTTGTTTAAAAATTGTCTCACAAAAATATATCTCGCAAACATTGCAGCATGTGTAACGTGCAGTAGAAGATAAGTCACTTATTACTTCAGGACATTCTTAACCGAAGCATTCTAAGTCTGTTTTGCAATAAAATTAAGACATTATGTATAAATACAGGAAACTTACACACTGAGCCATTTTTTATTTTCAATTATAGCGAAATATTCAGCAAAACATCATGAGCGTATAAAAAGTTTAAAATAAATAAAAAATAACCTTTAAAGCCAAAAGAAAAATTGCAAACTGCTCAAAAATACGTAATTGTCAATAAAAGAGAAAGACCATCCAGTCAATTAAAACTCAGCATTAAAGAGCACTGGTGTTCAAAGATCAACAATATCAAAACTAATATATCATATATTGAGAAAACTTCCTTTTCAAATTTCTGCCCATTAAATCCACGCGCGCTTGGTGTGTCAAAGGACGGACGACGTTCGCAGATTTTGAAAGTTCCAAAGACTGCGCACACTGGTTCGCAAATTCCGGAACCGTTCATTCTCCAAGGATTAAGATCCGCGTGTTACCTGTTCCCTATTCTATTCTGATCACCCAACATAATACAACACAACGGAAGTGACGAATGCCTGGTTCTAGCGATTGCACGCAGTCATAAACTGCTAATGAACCTCCCGGTAAATTTTAGGGCCCTATAAAAACATTTCTCTGGGGAGTTTTAGCAAACGGCGGCAAGTGCGTGCCGTCTCAGTGGGTTCATACCAATGCAAAGCAATGGAAAGAACTTTTGAGAAATCCGGGACGGCGATCTTCGGAATTTCCGAACCGTAGCTTAACCGTGATGTCCTGGTATTGGCGAGAATCTACAACCTGGAATCTTCCAAATAATGATAATAATAATTTATTGCCATCATCACATTTACAAAAGAATATATAGTTTAAACTTTTAGGAATACTGACCAATATACAGTAATAGGTCAGTCACACGAATAAAATATAATTGTATGGCAACAAAAAAATAATGAGGCCGTTCCACCAGTAAATTTCTTTGCAGTCAACATGCCGCTATCTGTGGCGTCTGCATGGAATTTTACTTCAATCTAATAGGTTAATTAACAAAATCATAATATCTTTAATAATTCTCCGATAAGAGTAACTACAGGACACATTAAAAATAATTAATTGATTTGGTAATAACTAAGAATTACATTAATTTTTAGTTTGAGAAAAACAAACAAAATCTTACTTCTATACAAATTATTCGTAAAAATATAATACAGACATAAACGTGCTTACATTCGCTGATGCAATAATGTGATGACGATTCAAGTAAAATTAATTTATGATTAGTGTACACGGTAAAACAGTTTATTTACAATGATTATTTGTAATATATTAATATATTTAACTTATTACCTTGCTTAAGTAGCTAATATCAGATGTCCTTAATAGCTAAGACTTTAGCATATTACTATATTGTTTCAGTTTATTTCAGGATTCAATTTTATGAGGTTACTAATTAAACAACGTAGGTTCAACAGAAGGAATTGGCTAACAATTTTTTTTTACTTTGGCTGTTCTGAAAGCTCTATAAACAAAATCACTTCAAAGTGATTTTGTGTTGTTTTTAACTTCTTAATTAGCTTTTTATAAGTAGCTTTCCTAACAGTTGATAGCATACATTATTCTAAAATGAAATAATGTAAAATACATTTTACGCATTAGGTCAGTGTCAAAAATGTTCTGTGTGTAGAAAAAATCCTAATTGACGATCTTAATTTATTATATAAATCTCCGATGTGGTTTTGCCATGATAATTTGTTATCCATAGTTACACCAAGGTAATTAAAACTATGAACTTTTTTTATACATATACATATTTATGCATTTGTGGTACGAATTCCTAAATGATATGTTATAGGCCCTAAAAAGTTAAATTATTTCAAGTCAATGTAATGTATTTGGTTTTCGTAACATTCACTTGCTGAGAATTTCTAGTACTACAAGTTAATTTAAGTATTTAGTAATTATATATTTGTTTTTTGTATAAAGTTTTTTAATACTAATATATTTGTTATGTTGTAAATGTGGTTTAATTTTCAGGGTGCACATTCGAAGGACAGACAAACAGAGGGATGCGAAGTTTTATCCAGTGGAGGACTACATGACTGCGGTTGAGGAGTATTACAAAGTTCTGGAATTCACAGAAAAGAAACCTGTAAGACGCATTTACTTGGCAACAAACGAACCTAAAGTCGTCTTGGAAATGAAAAAAAAGTACGTTCTCTGAATATATTTTGTAAAAATAAATGTTCATTAACGGTAGGTGCACCTCTGGCGCTAAACCTACCTTTCCTTCGCCGTCAAGAGATACAGATACACAAGAGAATATTCCTCATTTGTGAAAAGTGGTGCTCGTCTCAAGTTTATAGTGTTGCATTTTTGTTATCCCAGGTTTTAGTGTTAAATAATTCCTTTTGGAGATCTCTGGATAGCAGTAGATAATAATGTAGAAAGCCTCGACTGAAAAAAATATAGATCGGTTCTATAGAACATAAATATAGTAGCATTTATGCAAAAACAACACAAATAACATGAGATGTAAGTCAAATAGTCTTGCTTTTATTTGAATCTCAAGGTTTTTATAAGCTTAAATGCAAACTCATAATACAAATCAAACAAAAAACTTTTAAAGTTGACATAAAATAACTTTAAATTATAAAATATCTTCAACGGTATTTACTCTGACTAGAATATGCGAAAGTAGTGTAGTTTCTTTTTTGTTATTCAAAAATCCAGAAATACGGTTCTAAATTTGTAAATAAAATGTATTATCATTCAAGTTAAACAACACATTTTAATAATTGCATCTATACGTATTTAATTTATAATACAATATATTCAGAGGAAAGTTGGATGTATTATTCTGATATATTAATATACATTTTTTCTTTAGTAACTTAGGTCATAAATTAAGTAAATAAATTTGAGATTACTAAAACATTATTCAATAGTCCCTAATTCAATAACAAACTGAAAATATACTCAAATAGCTAACGTCTCTACATGTCTGTACGTACTTGCACACCATAACATAATAACATCATAATCACATCATGGTACTTATATGTGAAAATTCAACATATTATGTGATATATGATAACGCTTAACATAACTAGGTTTTGATTCAGGATATCCATGAACCCGTCAAAAGTTAGACTTTTTTCATTACCTTATCCTATCTAGACAAATATTTCTTAATTCATGAATTATACTAAATGGTACAGAACTTACATAGATAATAGCTGATTGTTCTCTGTTATACTTTCTCATATACACAGTGTATACAAAGTATTGAGATCGTCAAAGAATTCGAAAGCAAGATTTCGACCAAAATATCCGTTTAGGTGATCCCGGATTCTGAATCAGTGGTTTTTGGCATAACGTCCTCCATCTGTGCGCTGCGGATCTGAGTGAAGGAATGAATAAATTTAATTCGTATTTACGGTAGAATTTAGATGTTCTCGATGCACGTGCTCTATTCTTTTTACTTAAAACGAAGGGTTCCAAAACAGCTCCAACGATTTTGCTGAAATTTTCTATACGTAAAGTACAATTAGTATGCATTACATCCGCGGTAGAGATATTTCGGTTAAAAGTTTAATATACACGCAATAAAATAATTTCTGTCTGCTACACTTACACATTAGTTTACTGCTTCAAGAAGTTTGAATAATATTTAGCAGTGTAAATGGACCAAGCAGACGTAGAATACACTTTTCCTAAACTGAAAGGGAAGAGAAGGTAATGTTAAACTACATAGAATGACATATAACGCACTGCAGATACGAAAATTTATCAATTTCTGTCTACAACGATAATTCATTTACATAACAATTTTACGATATTTATAAGACTGATGTATCACTGTATGACTTGAAATAATATTGTGAATATTTACATTACTTCCAAATTTCAGATAAAAGTCAGTAATAAGTTCATCTAGTTATCTTCAGCATGAATAGTGACCTGGCCTACGACCAAATTATAGGGGACAACCCCAGAAACGACCCTCTCTTTAACTATAGAATGTTTTCTCACTATAATCTTCAGACGGAGAAACGTATTCGAGAAAGTATGTGCAATGGTTTCGCACCACTATTTTAATATCTGAGATGGCAGAAAACAAAAACAGAGACAGCTTGCAATATTCATAAATAATATTGTCAACGCCCTAAATTAGTGTCTGACTTACTTGGTACTATGTAGCCTATGGTCTATGGTCACGTGAAGAATTAGAATGGTTTCATGATTTTTTAAATAGGAATAATGATATTTTTTTTACAGAAGTCCTTAAAAAATGCCTCAAATAGACCTTCGTCGTCGTTAGCTTTTACAATTAATGGTTTAAGGATCTAAACGGGCAAATTTCTTTGTACTCCAAAAATACAATGAGCAGCGGTTAACACCCCTGCGATCAATGCAGGAGTCCAGGGATCGATTCCTGACTTTTCGCCATTTTCACCTGAACAAAAGTTATCACATATGTTCTTGACCTGTAGGATAAACGGAAGGTATATATGCGGACTAAGAGTTTGTTCATTAATTCCAGCATGTACAATTAAGCTTTAAATAATTAATATCATGCAATTTTTTTAATAAAGCACAAAGAATTTTCTGACACTTTCAAAATAAATTCATTGATTATAGCAAACACAGTCGCTGATTCTTGACGCGGCGGTCGCTCGTTCTCGCATTTAATCGGAACAAACGAATCACGAGCCGCACAAGAAGACGCGGGACATTTAATATTCTTGACATTTGGAACAATGTTAACCCGCTTAGAAAAACCTTGAGTATGTACACTCTTTCATTTCTCACTTTGTAATCCACTCTTTACATTGTTTATCCCACTATCTCAGTTTTTTTCTTCACAATTTCTATTTTGCGAACGTACATAATATCTCTTTTTATATTCTGTCCTTAGTCCGTGAAGTACTTCTTTCAAACGTACCTGCCTTTCCTAATGTTTTTCCTCCCCTAATTCTCTTTTGTCCTGATCTTTCAGCGTTTCTTATATTCGTTTCACATATTGCTTAATTCTATCCTCTCCGTATACCCTCCGACTCCCAAAGGTCATTACCTCTTCCATCATATTCTCCTGTATCCCATCACACCGTTGGTTATCATCTTCTCTAACACAAATGCAACCATTTTACCCCTTCTCGTCAATTTCCTGTCTATGCTATCCGAATTCTCAAACATTTTATTACGGATAGCAACCCCTATAAATCTTCGCTATTTTCCCGCTCTATTTTAAACATGTGTTATAACACATACACACAATTTCTTATTTGAGCATGCAACCCTCCATTATTTTTCTACATTTTTTTTACTATTAAACATCTCCTATATTCTCTCGTACCTCTTATGAAGTTGTCGTTCATGCTTCACCTTCCTTTCTTGCTCCAGTTATCCTTCTTGTACGCACTGCTTTTCTTTCCTTTCCTTCTATTTCCTCCACTAGACATGTTACTCATCTGCGGTGAATACGCGTCGTCACCTCTCTGCTTCCAACTTCCTCCGCCTACCTCCATTACCACCTCCTCCCCTGGCTTTTTTTTCATTCTTTGATCTTTCCCACTTGTTTACCATCTGGCCTATTTTATCAGACTTTTCTTTGACATATTGTATACCTCTTCGCAGTTTCTTTAGTAGGTCTCATTTGGTCCGTTACGAACATGTTCGATTTTTCCACACCCTTGTCCCTTTTCCTGTCCTGAGATCAGTGGAAAGTGAATGCTGATTTCGTGCATTGCGAGCGAGTCAGCTGCTCAGATGCCCCCCACCACTAGTCAGTTGTCGGGTCGGCGCAGCTATGCGTAACACAAGACCCACTGACGTTTTGTTTTACTTCTCTTTGCCTTTAAAGCGCATTTTTAAGTAATTTTTTTAAAATAATACTCACGACTAAAAAGGTGAATTGTTTTAATGAACGAAATAAGTTTTGTATTCCGTATTAAACTCTTTATACGCTGTTCACACACAGCATATCATATATTATGTCTATAGCCATAACATTTTAGATAACTTACTAAAGAAATTTCTTGAGCTTTTGATACATGCCTAGCTTTGACTTATTAATTCTTTAGTTTTTTTCTTTTGCGTGAGAAAAATATATAGTTTTTTTTAATGTACCCATTAATTTTATTAGATTCATTTCGTAACTATTGTCACAAAATTCAATATTAAAGGGGCGATTTGTGAATAAACGTCCTACAAATTAAATATATGCCTGTAACATATTATCTGGAACAAAATGCCTTCTTTTCTTTATTACTCATAAATAATCTATTCAAATTTCCTAATAGATTTAAAAACTTCTTTAGTCACTTTGACAAGGCGTCCCATTGAGGTAAGTGCAGTGAAAGTAATGACGTAATGAACGGGCACCAGATGCTTGTTTGGGTTATCACGTGGCTGTGGAAGGAGGGAAAGAATGAGGACGGTTGACGTACTTAAGTATTTAATGATCATGAATATCGCCTTCTCAGGAGTGCCTGACGGGAATGAGTATAGGTGTGAGAGTTTAGAGAATCTCCTTCGTAAGAGTTCGTCCTAAGGTGGAGGGGATGAATGAATAGAGCGGTGTGTTACTACGAGCTACAGATGGGAGGTGTGTCAGTTCAGATTACTAGTTTTTAAAATTAATATAGATGTTAAATTAAGAAAACCATTAAACGTTAAGTTTCTATTTAGTAAATATTATTTGCTCGTCCAAAATAACCCAACCAACAATATAATAATCCCCAATTATATATCTCGTAAATACTCTTTTGCTCCTTTTGATAAATTAATATATTTAACATTTAGAACATAAAATATTTATATACTCACCAAATCATTTTCCTAAAAAATATTTTCTTTCTTCTACATTGAAGTTTCGCAATCAGGTATTATATACTGCTATGTTCTGTTTAAATATGGTTTTAAAAGAATGAAAATCTTACAGTATTTGGTTTACTTTGCTTGAATCTAAAGAAGCCTCTTACTTGTAGTGGCGGTTTTCTTTCTCTTAATGTGCGATTCTCATCACAATTACACTGTAAGATACCTTTTGTTATCAATTATTTTACAATGCCGTTCCTAATGAGGTACATAAAACAGTAGCTTTTACTCATTTTAAAGCCACTGTTGGTTTACCAGATGTTTCTCCTGGCAAAGCTTCGTTCAGCAAATATATCAAAGTCTCAAAATGCATTCTTCCTGCCTCAAATTAGCATAATTCTTTCATTATTAAATAATTCAATTAATTTTTTGCGAGGAATGGTACATTACAGGGCCCCATCGTATCGAATCAGTATATCCATACAATGTACAACGAAGTAACGTCTGGAAAACAGCTTGAAGGTAAAATTTCTTCGTGTGTATTTAATGTTATGTTTCAGATATCCAAATTATGAAATACTTGGTGATATAGAAATTGCAAAAGCGACATCCAGAAGATACACAGGTGTCCGCTGGTTGGGAATTATCACGGATATCCACTTCCTAACACGTTCTGACTTCTTTGTTGGTACATTTTCTTCAAGTGTAAGTAATTATACTTTTTAAGAAGATTACTTCCTTCGGAAAGTTTCACGTAAGCTTTTTAGAATAAAACTAAATTAATAAATACAATTTATATTGTAAATAGTTCACACTTTTCCATGTTTAATCAAATATTTCGGTGTCACTCTTTCGCAACTTATATTGTCTCAGATAGCAACGAAAGATTTAAACTGTTAATTAAGTGTTTAATGTTCGTACGTATAATTACTAAGGATTACAGGATCAAAATCTATATTATTAAAATAGTGGCTGTTTCTAATATCCACTCTTGTATCACAAGATCCCAAATAAAGTCGACCTTCAAACATGTTTTCTTAACGAAATATTTTACATATTAAAACTAACATGTAAACAATAGGATCGCGGTGGGCTGCCAAATTATATCAGGTCCAGACTACACATAATTAAAATAATGAATTATGTCCTTATTAATTAATAATTTAGAGATACACTATAATATGTCTCTATTGTAAACTCTATGCTAGTAGGTAAAACCAACCCAGGTTCATGGTTGATGCACCCGGCGGGACCAGTACAAGTTAGTCAAATCACTGAGATGTATAATTGTTTCCTCTATAACAGTTTTAAAACACAAAAATATGTGTAATAATAAAGAATGAAGTAGAAACAATATTCAGCAACTCGCGTGACTTGTTCGAAATGCGTAAGAGCTGGTGCAGACAGATAGAGTACAACGTTTTCGTGGTTTATGCATCTCACCTCAAAAACGTTAAATATCTTTGTGAAGGATCCAGTGACTAAGAGATAAAAGTAATTTTAACAATACCACAAAGTATTTACAACAAATTAAAGTAAACTTTTATCATTTTCGTGATTTAAATGTTGCTATTGTTTTCTCAATTCGTGTTATCTCCATTAGTCACAATGTATTACACCATTATATATAATTGCGCTTATCGTATATAATTGGCCGGTGAGATATGTTTTTCAAGTTCAAATCACAATATATACATGTTCTTTTGTTTATTTTTTATTTTAAATATTTGAATAAATGAACAATGCGCAACAACAAAAAAGGCTAGAACGTGTTTTCTTCCCCCATTACTCAGAATAATAGATTTAAACTTTATTGTTAGAAACTGCTTATGACTACGTGGAGAACAATGAACTAATTTACTCTCTGGAAGCAAACAGAGAAATATCCCACCGATTCGAATCAAGGGTCCTAAGGCAGAGACGGATTTAATGTTTCAGCACTCTCCTTATCATAAAAATAATTTGTCATATTTAAATTTGTTTTTAATAACACACGAGAAAGTAATATCTCAGATACGTATTATTATCAACGTATAGATTATTCTCAATATATTGATGATAAATATTAAGTATCAAAAATCCCAGAATTCGATATTATTTGCGTTTCTTAGGTTAGAGTCTAGCGAGTCAGTATAAAAAATCCCCCTCTATCCGGAGAAAGCCAGGGTCAGGATGGGACTACATAATTAATGTACACAACCACGCCAAGGTTGAGTTCATATTAAATTAAACGTATTTGAATCATCAGATACAATACAAGCACGAAGGAAATAATTTTCAAATTATTATTAGATAATTTGTAATAGTATTTTCTACGCTTTTGAGTTGTTTTGAACAGTTCTTTCACTCAAATATTTAACTTTTAAGGCATTAGTAGTGAGACTCGGCTGACTTATCTTAGGCAACCTAGTGTCACAATACGATTATCTTTCCGCAACTCGGTTGGCCGGATTTCATCTGCTCTTATACTCGTTCTTATTAGAAATGTATTATTATAACTTTTTAGAACAGTTGTAAATTTTAGTCAAGATTTGTATATGTAATGCCATTGAGGATAAAAGAATCTTTTTGGAAAGAATTAGATCACTTTGAATGATTCGTACCAAAATTATAGCATGTTATGTGTTATTTTCTAATCGTATTTACCCGAATATGGTTCTCCATATTATATATATATA
>NNCF01131980.1:0-44381 GCA_002313205.1 Laupala kohalensis
AACAACAAGAAAATATTTTAATTTTTTTAAAAAATTTCATAAATATTTTTGAAGTTATTTTCGGAGTTTGGGGACATAAATGTTTGGAATATACTCAAAAAGAAATTGGCAAAATTTTCAACTTTTTTTACCGTTGCCGTAGACACATTACTTTACGTATACTCAGTATTCAAGAGTACAATTAGTAAAACATAGAAAAAGGTGTTGAGATGGAATTTTTCTCTTAAATTTCAAAGAAAAACAACTGAAATGTCAATTGTGTAAACGAGTTCGTATTTTTATTTTCTTGTTACCAAGTTCCTGACATTAAAACTTATTCTAGCGATAGAGAGTAACGGATAAATATGGAAGAACAAATTGAACAATAAGAAAATATTTTAATTTTTTTAAAAAATTTTATAAATTTTTTTGAAGTGATTTTCGGAGTAAAGGGACATAAATGATTGGAATATACACAAAAAATAGGTAAAATTTTCAATTTTTTTACCGTTGACCTAAACATTTTACTTTACATATTCTCAGTATTCAAGAGTACAATTTGTAAAACGTAGAAAAAGGTGTAGAGATGGAATTTTTCTCTTAAATTTCAACAAACAAGAACTGAAATGTCAATGGTTTAAACGTGTTCGTATTTTTGTTCCTTGATACTAAGTTTCTGACATTAAAACGTATTCTAGCGAAAGAGAGTAACGGATAAATATGGAAGAACAAATTGAACAACAAGAAAATATTTTAATTTTTTTTAAAAATTTCATAAATTTTTTTAAAGTGATTTTCGGAGTTTAGGGACATAAATAATTGGAATATACACAAAAAAATTAGTAAAAATTTCAACATTTTTTTACCTTTGCCCTAAATATTTTACTATACATATTCTCAGTATTCAAGAGTACAATTAGTAACACGTAGAAAAAGGTGTTGGATAGAATTTTTCTCTTAAATTTCAAAGAAAAACAACTGAAATGTCAATCGTTTAAACGTGTTCGTATTTTTGTTTCCTTGATACTACGTTCCTGACATTAAAACGTATTCTAGCGATAAAGAGTGACGGATAAATATGGAAGAACAAATTGAACAACAAGAAAATATTTTAATTTCTTAAAAAAATTTCATAAATTTTCTTGAAGTTATTTTGGGAGTTTAGGGACATAAATGTTTGGAATATACACAAAAAAATTAGTAAAATTTTCAAATTTTTTTATTGTTGACCTAAACATTTTACTTTACATATTCTCAGTATTCAAGAGTACAATTTGTAAGACGTAGAAAAAGGTGTAGAGATGGAATTTTTCTCTTCAATTTCAACAAACAAGAACTGAAATGTCAATGGTTTAAATGTGTTCGTATTTTTGTTTCCTTGATACTAAGTTTCTGACATTAAAACGTATTCTAGCGAAAGAGAGTAACGGATAAATATGGCAGAACAAATTGAACAACAAAAAAATATTTTAATTTTTTTTAAAAATTTCATAAATTTTTTTTAAGTAATTTTCGGAGTTTAGGGACATAAATGTTTGGAATATACACACAAAAAATTGGTAAATTTTTTAACTTTTTTTATTGTTGACCTAAACTTTTTACTTTACATATTCTCAGTATTCCAGAGTACAATTTGTAAAACGTAAAAAAAGGTGTTAAGATGGAATTTTTCTCTTAAAGTTCAAAGAAAAACAACTGAAATGTCAATCGTTTAAACGTGTTCGTATTTTTGTTTCCTTGATACTAAGTTACTGACATTAAAACGTATTCTAGCGATAGAGAGTAACGGATAAATATGGAAGAACAAATTGAACAACAAGAAAATATTTTAATTTTTTTAAAAAATTTCATAGATTTTTTTGAAGTGATTTTCGGAGTTTAGGGACATAAATAATTGGAATATACACAATAAAATTGATAAAATTTTCAACTTTTTTTACCGTTGCCGTAAACACTTTACTTTACGTATTCTCATTTTTCAAGAGTACAATTAGTAAAACGTAGAAAAAGGTGTTGATATGGAATTTTTCTCTTAAATTTCAAAAAAAAAACAACTGAAATGTCAATCGTTTAAACGTGTTCGTTTTTTTGTTTTCTTGATACCAAGTTCCTGACATTGGAACGTGTTCTAGCGATAGAGATTAACGGATAAATATGGAAGAACAAATTGAAATTCAAGAAAATATTTTAATTTTTTAAAAAAATTTCATAAATTTTTTTGAAGTGATTTTCGGAGTTTAGGGACATAAATGATTGGAATATACACAAAAAAATTAGTATAATTTTCGACATTTTTTTACCTTTGCCCTAAATATTTTACTTTACATATTCTCAGTATTCAAGTGTACAATTAGTAAAACGTAGAAAAAGGTGTTGAGATGAAATTTTTCTTTTAAATTTCAAAAAAAAAAAACTGAAATGTCAATGGTTTAAACGTGTTCGTATTTTTGTTTCTTTGATGCTAAGTTCCTGACATTAAAGCGTATTCTAGCGATAGAGAGTAACGGATAAATATGGAAGAACAAATTGAACAACAAGAAAATATTTTAATTTTTTTAAAAAATTTCATAAATTTTTTTGAAGTGATTTTCTGAGTTTAGGGACATAAATGATTGGAACATACACAAAAAAATTGGTAAAATTTTCAAGTTTTTTTACCGTTGCTCTAAACATTTTACTTTACATATTCTCAGTATTCAAGAGTACAATTAGTAAAACGTAGAAAAAGATGTTGAGATAGAATTTTTCTCTTAAATTTCAAAGAAAAACAACTGAAATGTCAATCGTTTAAACGCGTTCGTATTTTTGTTTCCTTGATACTAAGTTCCTGACATTAAAACGTATTCTAGCAATAGAGAGTAACGGATAAATATGGAAGAACAAGTTGAACAACAAGAAAATATTTTAATTTTTTTAAAAATTTCATAAATTTTTTTGAAGTGATTTTCGGAGTTAAGGGACATAAATGTTTGGAATATACTCAAAAAAATTGGTAAAATTTTCAAATTTTTTTACCGTTGCCGTAAACTCTTTACTTTACGTATTCTCTGTATTCAAGAGTACAATTAGTAAAACCTAGAAAAAGGTGTTGAGATGGAATTTTTCTCTTAAATTTCAAAGAAAAACAACTGAAATGTCAATCGTGTAAACGAGTTCGTATTTTTTATTCTTGTTACCAAGTTCCTGACATTAAAACGTATTCTAGCGATAGAGAGTAAGGGATAAATATGGAAGAACCTATTGGACAACAAGAAAATATTTTAATTTTTTTAAAAAATTTTTTATAAATTTTTTTGAAGTGATTTTCGGAGTTTAGGGATATAAATGATTGGAATATACACAAAAAAATTGGTAAAATTTTCAAATTTTTTAAACGTTGACCTAAACATTTTACTTTACATTTTCTCAGTATTCAAGAGTACAATTAGTGAAACGTAGAAAAAGGTGTTGAGATGCAATTTTTCTCCTTAATTTCAAAGAAAAAAAACTGAAATGTCAATCGTTTAAACGTGTTCGTATTTTTGTTTCCTTGATACCAAGTTCCTGACATTAAAACATATTCTAGCGATAGAGAGTAACGGATAAATATGGAAGAACAAATTGAAATACAAGAGAATATTTTAATTTTTTTAAAAAATTTCATAAATTTTTTTGAAGTGATTTTCGTAGTTTAGGGACATAAATGTTTTTAATATACTCAAAAAAATTGGTAAAATTTTCAACTTTTTTTACCGTTGCCGTAAACACTTTACTTTACGTATTCTCTGTATTGAAGAGTACAATTAGTAAAACCTAGAAAAAGGTGTTGAGACGGAATTTTTCTCTTAAATTTCAAAGAAAAACAACTGAAATGTCAATGGTTTAAACGTGTTCGTATTTTTGTTTCCTTGATTCTAAGTTCCTGACATTAAAACGTTTTCTAGCGATAGAGAGTAACGGATAAAAATGGAAGAACAAATTGAAATCCAAGAAAATATTTTAATTTTTTTTTAAATTTCATAAATTTTTTTGAAGTGATTTTCGGAGTTTAGGGACATAAATAATTGGAATATACACAAAAAAAATTCGTAAAATTTTCAACATTTTTTTACCTTTGCCCTAAACATTTTACTTTACATATTCTCAGTATTCAAGAGTGCAATTAGTAAAACGTACAAAAAGGTGTTGAGATGGAATTTTTCTCTTAAGTTTCAAAGAAAAACAACTGAAATGTCAATCGTTTAAACGTGTTCGTATTTTTGTTTTCTTGATACCAAGTTCCTGACATTGAAACGTATTCTAGCGATAGAGAGTAACAGATAAATATGGAAGAGCAAATTGAAATACAAGAAAATATTTTAATTTTTTAAAAAAATTTCATATATTTTTTTGAAGTGATTTTCGGAGTTTAGGGACATAAATGTTTGGAATATACACAAAAATATTGGTAAAATTTTCAACATTTTTTTGCCTTTGCCTTAAATATTTTACTTTACATGTTCTCAGTATTCAAGAGTACAATTAGTAAATCGTAGAAAAAGGTGTTGGATAGAATTTTTCTCTTAAATCTCAAAGAAAAACAATTGAAATATCAATCGTGTAAACGTGTTCGTATTTTTTTTTCTTGATACCAAGTTCCTGACATTGACACGTATTCTAGCGATAGAGAGTAACGGATAATTATGGAAGAACAAATTGAAATACAAGAAAATATTTTAATTTTTTAAAAAAATTTCGTAAATTTTTTTGAATCGATTTTCGGAGTTTAGGGACATAAATGTTTGGATTATACACAAAAAAAATTCGTAAAATTTTCAAATTTTTTTACCGTTGCCGTAAACACTTTACTTTACGTATTCTCTGTATTCAAGAGTACAATTAGTAAAACGTAGAAAAAGGTGTTGAGATGGAATTTTTCTCTTAAATTTCAAAGAAAAACAACTGAAATGTCAATCGTGTAAACGTGTTCGTATTTTTGTTTTCTTGATACCAAGTTCCTGACATTAAAACGTATTCTAGCGATAGAGAGTACGGATAATTATGGAAGAACAAATTGAAATACAAGAAAATTTTTTTAAAAAATTTCGTAAATTTTTTTGAATCGATTTTCGGAGTTTAGGGACATAAATGTTTGGATTATACACAAAAAAAATTGGTAAAATTTTTAACTTTTTTTACCGTTGCCGTAAACACTTTACTTCACGTATTCTCAGTATTCAAGAGTACAATTAGTAAAACGTAGAAAAAGGTGTTGAGATGGAATTTTTCTCTTAAATTTCAAAGAAAGACAACTGAAATGTCAATCGTTTAAACGTGTTCGTATTTTTGTTTTCTTGATACCAAGTTCCTGACATTGAAACGTATTCTAGCGATAGAGAGTAACGGATAAATATGGAAGAACAAATTGAAATGCAAGAAAATATTTTAATTATTTTAAAAAATTTAATAAATTTTTTTGAAGTGATTTTCGGAGTTTAGAGGCTTAAATGTTTGGAATATACACAAAAAAAATTGGTAAAATTTTCAACATTTTTTACCGTTTACCTTAAATATTTTACATTACACATTGTCAGTATTCATAAAAGTACCATCAGGAATACGTAGAAAAATGCATTACGCCAGAGTTTGCTGTTAAATTTTAAAGAACAACATCTGAAATGTTAAGCGTTTCGACGTGTTCGAACTTACTTTTCTTGTTACCATTTTCCTGACGTAGAGAAGTATCCAAGCGATAGAGATAAACGTAAAACAATGGGATAACGGATTGAAATCAAAAAAGAAATAATTTTTTTGAAATTTTTATATATTATTTTAAAATCATTTTTGCAGGTTAGGGACACATATTTTTGGAATAAACACAATAAAAACTTTTGAGTAAATCTTTCAACTTTTTTTACTGTTTACCTTCAGTATTTTTATCATACTTTCAGTATTCATAAGACTACCATCATGAATACGTAGAAAAATATATTCTGCCAGTGTTACTGTTAAATTTTAAAGTAATACAACTAACTTGTCTCGCGTTTCAAAGTTTTCGTAACTTCATTATCTTGTTACCATGTTCCGGACGAAGAGAAGTATCTTAGCGAGAGAGAGTAACGTAAAACAATGGGATAACAGATTGAAATAAGAAAAAGAATTAATTTTTTTGAAAATTTCATATATTATTTTAAAGTCATATTCGGAGGTTAGGGACATATATTTTTGGAATAAACACAATTAAAATTTTTGAGTATATCTTTCACATTGTTTTACTGTTTACCTTAAATATTTTACATCACACATTTTCAGTATTCATCAGAGTACCATCAGGAATACAACTAAAATGTCATGCGTTCTAGCGTTCTCGTAAATTAATTTTCTTCTTACCATGTTCCTGACGAAGAGAAGTATCTTAGCGATAGACAGTAACAATGGGATAACAGATTGAAATAAGAAAAAGAATTTTTTTTTTCAAAAATTTCATATATTATTTTAACATTTCATATATGTCCCTAACAGGTTAGGGACATATATTTTTGAATGAGCACAAAATATTTCCTGTACATTTGAATAACACTAATGAACTGCTGTCTATCCGTGTCGCGTGCAATTAATTTGCGCGTGGTGATCGTGGCAGCTGCAAACGGTTCACGACAAGTTCACGACAATGAAACTGTATTTTTTAGAGCTCCAATCAGATTAATTCTTGTTCAAACAATAAGCTGTTTTTTTTATATTGATTCTGCTTCTCACACTTGTGGTAAAACTATTAGCAGCAGGCTGCCTGACTGCTGGCTGTTCGAGTTTGTGTCTTCTTGCAGATTTTTGTGATTTGTATTGACATTATACGATCAATTTATTGAAAACTGAAGTTCTATAAGTTCGCTTGTATTGGCGACAAGTTTGTAAATAATATATTGCTCACACTAATTTCCTCTCAAAGAGATTTCAAATAATGTATCTAATAAATTATATACGTTTTTTTAAGGTTACCTTAACTGGAGTTAACACCAAAATTGTGTGAATATTCTTTAAAGGAATGGAGACTAAGGCACAAGAAGAAGCGAACTTAGTGTTCAGAATTAGTATTATAACATCTGATGGCCACAGACTACATGCGCGATGACCATGACCATGGCAGTTGGCAAAAAGAGAGAAAGAGATTATTCATATTCGGTATCTTAGCAGGGACGTCACGTAGTCTGACCGCAAGCGTTGAGACTTCGACGGAGAGGTCTGAACCCGTGTTTAAATTAATTTATTAAATTGAGTTGTGCACAAGACTTTATTGAAAGAAACACAAAAATGACAAAATTCACGTGAATATATTGCACTTTACTACCAGTTACAGGTAAAGCACACTCCTTTCTAGTCTAAGAATATTGTCTTGATTGTATTTCATGTTTGTATGTGTACTTTATATTTGTAGTTTAAATTATTTAATTTATGTAATTTAAATTGTTGAAAACAATTGTATAGTTTCAATATAATTATTGTACGCTCTTCCATTGGAGAAAATCTGTCCAGAAAATAGCCTAGGATTAATTCCAAACTTCTCCTGTAAAGATCGTCTCTCAAGAACATTTATAAGATTTCACTACTTTGTGTTTACGGTAATTATCTGTGAAATAGAGATTTAAAATAATCTTGAGTTTGTCTTTGAGGAATATATTCAGTTACTCTTTGAAAGATATCCTATAAACATAGTTAGTTCGTACATTAAAGATTATCTCCAAATAGTCTGCAAGATGTCTGTATTTAGTTCTGCTAACTTGCTTCTTATTATATCTCTAGATGATAGTCTCTACGGTATCTTCTCAGGATATCCATATTTCGTCTGCGGTGTATATACGGTTAACATTTATACAGTAAAGATTATTTCGATATGGTCTGGTCCAGTTATTTATGAAGTATTCATAAATACTATCTTGTAAAAAAACAAAAAAATATTATTCACAGAAACATATCTCGCACAGGTTTAAATAGAGAAATTTTGAGTTGAAATTTGACTCCAAATCCTTACAAATACCTCTAAAAACGTATATTACTCTTTAGTAAAGAGTCATTAATTTTTGAGAAATTTCGGAACGAAATTTGTATTTCACACGTTCCAACGATAAATAACATGACCCGAAATACAAATCCCATTTACACCAAGAAAAATATAAAGACGTACAAGATTATGTATTCTTAAAATTATTGGAAACCTATCTCTAATATTTAACTATACTTTACTGAACGTCCGTCTATGAGCCATGTTCCCATGTTTCGTAAGGACGAACAATAATTCTGATCGTATACAAGGAAGTAGAAACATTTTCACGCAGCACTTGCCTTTTTACTTTCTGTTGCGTAGCAGGGATATCAAAAAATATTTTCTATCACAGTGAAGTACAAACCAAATATATCATTGCAAATATATAATGAACATCGTTACTAGCATTTGGAGAGGTAAAAGATTAATTTTTGTGTTCATTTTCCTGTTAATAACTAATACGTATTTTTAACCAAATTAAACAGAACACAATTTATTATTATTAACATACGTCACAAGTAGTTATAAATCTAAAAAACAAAAAACACGCGCAACGAGTCAATATATTAAAACATGTAATACATTAATCTCTCTTGTGTACAAGTACTATAATCATTTAATACGTTGACTTGCTTCGTATACTTTCAAAGTTGTACATCTACTTGTGACGTGTGTTTACAATAATAAATTGCTGTAGGTTTAGTTATGTCCAACAATTACAGAGATTTTTTAATCTCAAAATCCGTATTAGTATTTTCTTACTTATTTCTCATGTATTATGCACCAATTTTCTTTTATTTTACACTGTAGTGTAGTAGGAAAGGAGACATTAGTACTAAAACCTGTTCCCATGTGCTTACAATTATGGTATAAATGAAGTATGAGATTTTATGTACTATGACATTGTATTTTAATTGTTATAATTACTAAAACATTATTTCTCTGTGTAGGCATCTTCTCTTCTTTTTACTATTGCTCTCGTTCATGGTGGGAGAATTGCATGGGACATCTACCCATCGTTCCGGTAACCACACCTTGATCCTTGGCGATAGCATCAAAAGTTCGTCGCATGAAGTGGGTAATAAAATAAATATCACTCTGAACGGAACAACAGGGAAAGGAACAGAAGTGATGATTATCCCCAATTCTGCAAAAGACTTTGGTTCTAAATCCAGAAGAACTTTGTGGATGATCGTTATGGAAGATGAACGTGCAATGACGAGGGAAATGGCTTTTTTCGAATCCGTCAAGCGAGTCCTCAGGACTCCAACATTCAAACAAAGGATACAGGAACACGTAAATGCATGGAAAAATAACACAACAGTCTCACACTTCGCCAACCACCTAGTAGAAAACACACACACATTTAACATTGAAAAGGATTTTTATATTTTAGAAGTAGAAAATAGATTTTGGCCCCGGATCAAATTAGAAATTTTACACATCCATAGTATTCTAAAAAACAACAACATTTCCCTATTAAATGAACAAATCCCTGAATTTCATTCCCCTCTCATGAAACTAGCCTTCAAATTCCTTCCCCCTCACCCCCAATTCTTCAGGACACTGCACCCCAATCCCAGCAGTTAAAACCCTTGGAAATTCTTTCCGTCTTCTGCCGCCAGTTCCTGGAAAACTCCGACAGCCCCCTTCCCCCCCCCGCCCACCCCGCAACACCCCTTCACTTACAATATAATGTCCTCCGTCCGGCGTGCTCTGCGCATTTGCCAAAAATATTCCTCAACACTCAGGTACGTAATTTTGTCGGCTTGCTCACTCTGTAATTGTTTTCTTTCTTTTCTTTTATTCATTTTTCATTGTTCTTTCCTTTCTTTATTTCAACAACAACCAAAATACATTTCTTTCGATACTGTTTCACCCAAATATTATGTAATTTCATATTATGTATCTATTTTTATATTTTTTTATATTTTTTATATTTTTTATATTTTATATTTTTTATTTTATTTTTTATTTTTATTTTTTATTTTTATTTTTATTATTTTATTATTGTCATCTTATGTACATTTATATTTTCCAGTGTATGTTACTGACGATGGTTGCTATGCAGCCGAAAAAGCTTTTTAACACCAATAATAAAAAAATGAGCAACATAGAAACGTCTTTCAATTTATCAAGCCATGTTTTGTTGCGTTGAAATAGTGTCTAATATATATTTTATGTTCTTCTCAATTAAGGTATATAATTAATTTGTTGATGTTGATATAATAAAGATATAGATTATATGCTCATTCTATGTATCCATGTTTTGTAATACAGCCCTGTTGATGAATTAAAATAGATACTATAAATTTGATAAAATGACACAATTAAGTTATTTAATTATAGACCTAAATGCATAAATATTAATACCCAGTAATTATTATAGCTGATATCATTTCAAGTAAGAAGTAAGTGTCATTTTTTCATATAGGGTTTTACCACGTTTTACACTTATTACGTACGTACTTCACCCATGTAGGAAAAAAATGTTACGTCGCAGCCAAATATAAAAATCAGCCTCTTCGTAAGGAGCAAGTCGATAATAATTCGAACATCTTATCTATTAAAGAGCTCAAGGTTTTCAGTCCCTTTATGAAATGCCAGGTCTTCTCTACCAGTTAATAAACTGGAGTACTTATTTATTATTTTATAATTAGGCCGACTCTCGGCCACCTGAAAATAGAGAATTTTCGGCAAGAATCTTAGAAAGAATTATTACATTTACTGGTACATTTTTATTGCAGTATGTGTTAAGGGGATATGTAGCGATAGACGGTAGGAGATGGGTGGTAGGCTATTGTTAGGTTAGCTATGTTATCTGTGTTAACTACCAACTAGGCACACATGGAGGTGTTAGTATATTAGTAGTTCGTAATAATTATAGATACTAGGAGTAGTAAGAATTTTTAGAATAAATAATCCACTCCTGGTCCGCCGGCTCTTTATATTGATCTGCTTTTACTAACGGGTGGATACATACGTGAAGAGCAATGCCGAATTCTAAGATATACAGGTATTTTCTAAGATAACACATTCTAAGATACCAGGTATTTTACGCACACGTTCAGCAGCTACAGGGTTTCGAGCTACGAGATCCTCATCTGAGTCGAGTGGAGTCGCATAAACAAGACCCTTTAGATGTTCTAGAAAAGGATCGTTTGCGCATTATGGCATTTAGAGTCCTGTGCCAACATTTCAAGTATGCAAGAAACTTTATTGTTCCTTGCGATCACAGAGCAATAATTTCACACTGATAAGGTTACATTCACAAAATGAAAATATAACGGCATATTTGAAATATTTAGAAAATAAAGTCTATATAAAAGGTAGTCAGAAAAATATTTGCAAATAATATTATGTTAGATTTTTAAGAAGTTCTGAAATAGACGGTGTCGTGGCCCTTCCGTTTTGGTTTCTTATTGATTGATGTAACATCACACCTCAAGCCCTGATGCGAAGTTAGTATTTCTTTGGTAGAAGCAGGATCCACATAAATACTACAATCCCTAAAGTAGGTTTCTTCGCTGCCACCAGCCCAGTTTCCCAGGCAATCAAACACACGTGTAATAAAAATAAATAATGATTTATTAGAAATTTATTAGAAATTTACAGAGACAAACTCCCAAAATCATTGTTACATCTAATAATATGTTATTACATAAATAACGCTGTTAGAAGGCAATAATTACACTTGGTTAAGCTTAGTTGAAGACCACTAAATAGTAAACGCTCAGGTTATCTTAACCTTCCGAATTATAAGTGGTTTTCCCCAACAACTAACTGATACATGTTACGACCCTCGCAACTGGTAATGACTTTATTAAGACTAGCGCAGCAGGCTAACCTACATCTGGTCTCCAAGTCCTAGTCTAGCCCCGTCACATCTCAGTGCAGGCGAACTCTCCCCCCACGTAAGAGTCTCTAAGGAGCTTAACTCTTCTCAATGTACACAGTACAAGAAGTCACGTACAAGAAGTCAGCAAATAAAGACCCCTTCGCTACCACTGTGCAAATACTTCTTTTTGGTCGCTTCTTTGGCTTCTAGGAACGCAGAGACTGCGCCGTTGAGGACGAACCACCATGGGCATCACATAGGCACCCGCAAGCGCACTTTTTCACGGTATCTCATTGTTCTTGACTCACATCCGTTTAAAAAATTTCTGCTTTTCTGAAATACACCGAACTTCCAGTGGGTCAACGTCGCTAGCCGCATTCTTCCAATACAATTGTACCTTCCTCAAAAGTGAAAGGTATTTGTTCAAACAATACCTTAATAACTGAAGAGGCTTAGGGTGGGTCCCAAAATCGTCGCACTTCCGTCTTAGCGCCGACCGGCCACTCATTGAAAGTATATTAACAGCATCCGTCTTGGAAAATGCACATAAATATTAATATTTCACAAATTGATGGAATGTCCGAGACGTTACAATTGGCCGAGATAAATTGCTAGGTTTGGACGCGACGTGAACGAGGATATTATTACACAGTCAACTTACAATATACAGGAGAATTGATTTTGCTTTGCATTTGCCAACTGTCAGAGCAAATGGAATAAGACCATAGGATGAAAATTTTTAGTATGAACCCTGTAAAGACATCGCAGATGTATGAGTATATGCAGACGGACTTGATAAATTTATAGGTGTTAATAATGTTTCCTATATATATTTATTCTCTGTACAGCAGTTCAGACTGAGGGGACTATAAAATAAGAATCCAAGAATAGGTTATGTATTTCTTTCCTTTTCATTCGGACACACGCGTATTTATACACAGACGGCAATATCAGTAATGTTGTTATTATGTTGATACTAGTATGTATTTGTTAAATATCTTCTTTTATAAATAATTAATCCGCCGCTTCTCTTGAGAAACTTGATCGGAATTGATAGAAAAGTCCTTTGGCGACTTTGGAGGAACAAAATTAGTTAATTTTCTTCCCCTCGTTTATACGCAGACTGTAACTGCTCATTTCCCATTGACGTATATTATTAATTTAAATAGGATGCGAGTTGTCTTTTACACTACATTATTAAAATATTCGATCACCGTTAAAACGACGGCATTCCTTAACCGAATATGATCTACGTAATGATATCTGATTCGTATAGTGACAGGAGAAGAGGGGATGCTAAATACAGTATTCGCGTAACTTGAACTAATTCACTAAATAATATCGGCAGTAACGTGCATTGTGATTTAAACGTTAGTAACATACTTCATTGATCATTTAAAGGAAATATATGCAATTATAGTTGATGGGGTAATACATTGCAGGAGACCTCTTTAAAAAAATCAATTTTAAACCATGAGAGTTCTTGGAAGATTATTTGATATTTAGCAAATTTTCTGAAGTAGTTTTACGTTACTATCATCTATGGACATTAATTAAAGCTATTGAACGTTTAGTTAAGCAAGTTGCAAAAATCGCGAATCGAATACGTTCAGCCGACCAATTTGTTTCTGGTCTTCTGCACTTTAAACAAATCATGTGGGTTCCTGAATATTTATTTACTGTATTGTTAACTGATGAATACAAATTGAATCGCCGTTTTTTCGTTATATTTCATATTTTTTTAAACAATTAGAATAAATAAACAAAAATATACATTGCGACGGGACCAACTTGAATAAAAAATAGGAGTTGTTTAGTGACCATATGTATATTTTATTCTTGTTTCAGCCGGGATTCGTAGGCAAACGTGGTGCTTCTTGATGATAGGTGCCCGAACCCCTGTGAAGGTTGAAGGGAGATTCTACTTCTGAATCGATTTTCTGCAATCATTGTTCTAAGTAGTGAGGAAAGCGCCACGTATATCATACGCGTCACCCATGTAATATGAAATGAAATTTACACATGACTTGTCGTATTAGTATCAAGAAACTTTTTTCCCTTTTCGATAGAATATTTCGAGACAAAGAATATTAATCGGTCTTATTTATATATCTGTAATGCTGTTTTTAAATTTCAATACACTAATTTATTTTATTTCAAATTTTAAAAAAGAAATAATATATATTTTCATTAAAAAATAGTATTTTTAATAAAAAGAATATAAAGTACATGAAATATTTTTATATTGGAATATACGACGGGATAATCCCGACAAAGTTTTCTCTTGCAGGACATGACACATCAAATATTCATTCTGACGCCGTGGATTTATAACACTAAGTTGTACCCAGCAATGTTTGATGATAAATTTTAATTTAAAATTCATAATATCTCGCCAGTTGGCCAGCGCCGCTGTGGAAAAAAATCTATTAAGTTTTTCTCAAAACTGGATTTATGCGGGAAAATTTTTATTTTTCTCTACAGCCAGTAAAAAATTTAAATGTTTTAGGGCTTTGAGATATCGCAATTGGAAATGTTGCTTTCAATATAATAATTTCTCATGAAATGATAGTTTTTGTAATCTAATATCAATTCTCAATTTAAATATCGAATTCTTTTCTCCCTTAATATAATTTCTAACTTTTTTAATTCCGGTTTCCAACAAAAAATGTGTTATAAATAAAAGAAATATTGTGAAAAAGAACTGTTGGAAACTAAGTATGCCAAATTGAAAGATAATAAACTAATTTACTCTTCGGAAGCAAGCAATGGACTATCACATCAATACCGATCAAGGACACAAGGACAAGTGACGGATTTAATAATTATAAAAAAAAATTTAATAACGTACGTACTGTTATCCATTTATTATTTTAATATGAATTTTAGACAATATGAGCAGTGAAAATTCGAAATAGTAACAAAAGTTTTAAATGTTTTTCCCACCTATGGACAAATCTCCACTACGCGGAGGGGAAACGAAAAAAAATCCACGCCAATATGAAAGTGACTTAAAAGAGATAAGAAATATTTACATAAACTATTATAAAAAGGGTAAAACGCAAATGTTATAAAAATACAAAACCAAAAATGTAAATACATTTAATAGTAATTTAATGCTACTGTGATTAATAAGCGTTATATGTATCACGTTGAGAACTGTTTTTGTTGATATTCAAGGAAAAGTATTGATTTAGAAAGAAATGAGAATTTTCACTGACATCCCCTTTTAACCTAGAAAACTAACTTTCACCATTTTGATGAACACTCGATGAAAACTCCGATTGTCTCTTTTTAAGATTCACTCTGATCTTCGGAAACTCCTTCATCACATAACATGTGCGTATGGTGGTTCTTGGAAACCGATAAGTATTTTTGTACTTGAGATGTGAATAGGTTGTTCGTTGAATTCAACAAGGGGGAAAGTTAGTTATGTTTAAGGTGATATTTCTTTCGTTCTTTAATTTTCGTGATTTTATCTTCATTATGAAAAAGTCGTTGAGAAACAGTTTCTCTCTTAGCCCTTTATGTTTATTTCCCTTAAAATTTTTTTTACGGTTTTGCTTGCATGGAAATTGAGATATTATTTTAGTTCAGGAGCCAAATATATAAAATAGCCAATGTATGGAAATTTCTTTTTTAGGAATAGTTCTTTTTTTTTCAATTTTTTTTCAAAAAATTAGACTCAAGATTGTTGTTTGTAAGTCGATACTCACACCTGAGGGAAAGCATACGTATTGTGTTAGGGATTACTTCAATAAATTAAATAGTATCGATATTCATTAATTAATTACGTTTGAATGTAATGTATCATATGTTAACTAATTACAAATATAGATATTGAGAAAACAGAGTTCACACTGAGTTTTTCTTGACTAAGCGTTTGCGTCCAATATACACTCGAAGTGAGCTCTACCGCGTTGACTGGAGCATAAACAGTTCATTTCACGAAAAGTACCATATAAGATACATTATTTGAAGTAAATTTAATATATTGTATCTTGATGCCATCACTGTCCACTAAAAGTTTCTAATAAGTTATAAGGCAGTTAGAGAAATTGTCTTTTGAGGTCCATTTGCAAATTTAGGTGAAAATTCACCACGCTCTAGCGCGATATGTTCGTCGGACAAAAATCGTTACAAACCTAATTTGTAGGAAATTCACTGTACATAGTTTTTGTGTACAATTCCTTTGTCCAAGAAGCGAGTTCGTTTCGTGTTATAGAGAAAAGACAAGAAAAGAGGACGACAAAGATGAGGTACGAAAGTCTTTAATTTCTTATTTGTATAGGTGTTAGATCAAAATTATTTTTAATGTCTTATCAAGCTACAGAGTAGGCAGAGAGAACTAGTCATTTTTATATCTTTTGTATTAAATCATTTAAATTTTTATGTATTATTAGATCATTTATACAAATCTAAACCAAGTTAATAGATTAAAGATTGTTTATGTGACGAAATATGAAGTAAATTTATATGGATAGTGATTTAATGTAGTTGTAGAGTGGTGTAATAGTTTTAATTATGGTTTAACTAATTTACAATTATATTTATGAGGTTTAACTGGATGTGCTAAGAGTACATGTAATGAAAGAATTTGTTTAGATGTAAACCCTGAGTATGTTTTTATACTAGGAAAAGGAAACCTTTTTTGTCAGGTTTAAATAATAATTATAAAATTATTTTATTTGAAGATTTAAATACGGATAATTATAAATGTGAAATAGATTTTTTTAAAAAATGTTTATTGGAATGTAAGTTATTTAGAGTTGATGTAAAATTTAGTGATGTGCATGTTTTAAAGTATGAGGGAATAGTAATGTTTGTATGAAATTGTCCTCCATTTCCAGATCCTGTTGTTAATCGTAGAATAAAAATAGTAGAAGTGACAGAACCTTACTTTTAAAATATTTTTGAGACGCTAAAGACGTTACACTTCAGGACGAAGACATTACTATGGACGAAAATGTTACTTTCGAAGACACTACAATAGACATACATGGTTTTCTTTAAAAGGTATTTTATTTAATTTGGGATTTCTACAAAATGTTACTGAAATTAGATATGGTAATTTGAGTTTTAGAGGAATGTGGAGAATGGGATCTACAGTTGGATATGTTTTGAGGACGACTATTTGGGTGGAACGGACAAGAATGATGTGAGACATCAAATGTACAACAGTATGATAATGTGTTACTTAGAAGTCTGGAAATAATATATTTTAATTTCAATCAAGAGAGAGCATTGGTTTACGTAAGAAACAAATCCAAAGCTAAATTTACATGCAAAGTTTGTGAAGATAATCAAAGTCAAACATGTTGTGAAGCAATAAAGGACAAAATAGGTATTACTTTGAAAAAAAAAAGAATGTTAAATAATAAACAATGGGAAGTAAATATTGAACCAGTTGCTATAGATCATGAATCAAGTAGATAAATTATGCTACATAGTGGATCTGTTGTCACTCGGGAAGTCCCTGCAATTTGGTCTATAATCCAGAGTTAAGTTCTCCGAACGTGAAAAAGCTATAGAGCTCGGTGGTAAATGTTCAATACCGACACCTAAGCAAGAATATATTTGGATGGTGCTACTGTATCATGTCTCTGCGCAACGGGAGAACTTTTAACTCGAGTCAATTAGGAATGAATCTCTTATCGATATATGCTTTAAAGATAAATTCGTAGAAAAAATTTGTATATGAAAATTAAATTCTGTGACAAATATATAAGTAATTATTTATTTTGATTTCGTTCCTATATCCTACATCTTCCTTAATTATTGACAACCTTACGTGTGAGATTCGTTTGAATGTAAGATAACCTAAGTATCTGCTCACTGTGCATAATATATTTATTTATACCTATTATACGTACATTGTATGTAGTAAATATTTATTTCTCCTAAGGAGCATAACTCCTGGAGGGCTTCCAGTATAATTTGAGCTCGGGAGCCGAAAGACCCTGAATCCGGTTCTTACTAGCACCCTTGATAAAGCTATGTTTTTACTCTGATTATTCCTGGGAATATGACTTTCATTTCTTTATTGTACAGAGGATTATTTTCTTTTGTTCTATTTTCATCTTTTTATCGCTGGTGGAGCAAAGATCCCCAAAGCTTCTGTACACACAGCATACTATTTATAAATATTTGTGTGTACATGTTTCCAACAACCGTTTTTGCAGAAATTATTGAGAACAGGTATTACAGAAAATGGGGTTTATTCTGCATAAACATCTAACATAGAAGATTGATAATTTAAAAAAAGCAAATACCGGAATTGTGATTTAGTCAATATTTTCAGGTTGGTTGTAGATTTCATATGAGACATTTGTTATTAAATATCCGTTTGTAAAGCAACATCTGTATATCGCACAATTTAATATTTTTTCTTATTTCTGTTTACTTGAAACCGTGCAACGTACAACCGGAAAAAACGTAGAAATCTATAATCCTTCATTTCTTATTTTCGTAATGTCTCTAATCCGTGACAGGTGTATCATAGTTTTGGTCTGAAAGAGTTCCATGTAGCGATACCTGCAGGAGAATTGAGTAACACTTATCAACTGCTGTCTATCGGTGTCGCGAGCAATTAATTTGCGCGTGGTGATCGTGGCAGCTGCAAACGGTTCTCGACAAGTTCACGACAATGAAACTGTATTTGTTTTAGAGCTCCAATCAGATTAATTCTTGTTCAAACAATAAGCTGTGTTTTTTATTGATTCTGCTTCTCACACTTGTGGTAAAACTATTAGCAGCAGGCTGCCTGACTGCTGTCTGTTTGAGTTTGTGTCTTCTTACAGTTTTTTGTGTTTTGTATTGACATTATACGATTAATTTATCTAAAAGTAAAGTTATATAAGTTCGCATAATTTGGCGATAAGTTTGTAAATAATATATTGCTCACACTAACTTCCTCCTAGAGAGATTTTAAATAATGTATCTAATAAATTATATAGGTTGTTTCGAAAGGTTACCTTAACTGGAATTTACACCAACATTGTGTGAATATTCTTTAAAGTAATGGAGTCTAAGGCACAAGAAGAAGCGAACTTAGGGTTCAGAATTAGTATTAAACCATCTGATGGCCACAGACTACATGTGCCATGACCATGACCATGAAATTTGGCAAAAAGAGAGAAGGAGATTATTCATACCCGGTCTCTTAGCAGTGACGTCACGTAGTCTGAGCGCAAGCGTTGAGACTTCGCCGCGTAGGTCTGAACCCATGTTTATCCTGGCCCGGGTTTTTTCTGTTTTTCCTTAGGATAGAGGCGGATTTCTTATACAGGTTCTCTAGTCTTTGTCTAAGAATGTGATTATTGTAACAATAAATCGTGAATTTAGAGTTTTTTCAACTCTTATGATTTTTAAACTCTATACTTAAATAATCTATAGTTCGATAATAACTTCTACATGTAAATGTACAAATATATTTGCGTTAAATTAGAAACATATTGACATTGTATTTGTTTTATAACTCGCAGCTAAATTTTTATTCTTATCTAGGAACTCTTGCTGAAATTTTTGAATCCGCCTCTGCCTTAGGGCCTTCGATCGGAATTGATGGGATGGTCCCTTGCTTGCTTCCGGAGAGTAAACTTGTTTATTGTCCTCCACGTGGTCATACGCAGTCTCTACTGTGTTTTTAAAAAAATTATTATTATTATAAAATTTATTATTATTATTAACTTAATTTCTTAAATTGAGTTGTGCACAAGGCTGTATAGAAAAAAACACAAAAATTACAAAGTTCACGTGAATATATTGCACTGCACTACCAGTTACAGGTAAAGCACACTTCTTTCTAGTCTAAGAATATTGTCTTGATTGTATTTCAAGTTTTTGTATTTGTATTTTATTTTTGTAGTTTAAATTATTTATTTATGTAATTTAAATTGTAGAAAATAATTGTATAGTTTCAATATAATTATTGTACGCTTTTCCATTGGAGAAAATCTGTCCAGAAGATAGCCTAGGATTAATTCCAATCTCCTTTAAAAATCATCTCTCAAGAACATTTATAATATTTCACTGCGGTAATTATCTGTGAAATAGAGGTTTAAAATGATCTTGAGTTTGTCTTTGAAGAATATATTCAGTTACTCTTTGAAAGATATCTTATAAACATACTTAGTTCGTACTTTAAAGATTATCTCCAAATAGTCTGCAAGATGTCTGCATTTAGTACTGCTAACTTGCTTCTTATCATATCTCTAAATGATAGTCGTTACGGTATCTTCTCAGGATATCCATATTTCGTGTGCTATTTATATACTATTAACATTGATTGTTCATACAGTAAAGATTATTTCGAGATAGTCTGGTCCAGTTATTCCGCAACATGTCCTCGGTTCGTACTTTTGACGTAGTCCTCACTTCATCATTTGTAGATAGTCTCTTCGAGTTCCCCTGAAGATAAACTTATTTTGTTCTTTTAGGATTACCTGTGAACATACGTTATTCATTATGAAGATAATCACTCGACGTAGTGAGAATAAGTTTGTTCGTTACTTGCCCTCAGCATGATCAATAGTGACGTAATAATGTTATTGAAAATGTGGGAAGGAGCCCATTTGTATTTTCGCATCGCTGCAAAACATCAAGAACAACACTTTGTTTTCTTTCCAACAAAGTTGAACAATTATAAATCAACGACCTTATACAGTTGCATTAACGTCAGGGACGTCGCGTAACGATTGCAACAGCAATGAGAATTTACATCTGCTCCCGACTGTATTGTGTTGCACTGTCGAAATTACTCGTCGCGCTGCGTGGCTTTAGTACTTGACTGTAGTTCAATACGTGCGGCAGCTTGGCGTCAGGTTGCATTTAATTTTGATGGGGAGAGGGAAATACTATTTGATTTATATTGAATATTCGTCAAAAGGGAAGCTATTTGTGCTCATTACATTTTGATTAGTAATCCTGATATTTCTCCGTTTCAGGTAAGTATTTTTTTTTTTGTAAAATCTAAATTCCACGTACCTAAACTAGCTTGTTATTCGTTACGTAGTCATACGAAGAATTGAACGGTTTAGCTGTTTTTTTGCGCAAATTAAATTTATATTTGAAATTTTAAGCTAAAATATGTATTACTTATTCCAACAAATTATTTCTTTTGTCAAAAATTAATTTATAATCTATGGATGACAACATTTATTTAAAAAAACTTATTTATTCTCTGGATAATTTACTCCACACCTTCAATATATATGACTGAAATGAATTTTTTAAACTTGCACTTTGCACCAGCTTGTCAATAACATCAATACAAGAGTTGAAAAATGATTAACGTAAAGAATTAAGAGTTGCTTCTAGTAGTATATCGATTGTATATTGTTTATTTCCCGCCAATACGATGACATGATATTTATCGTAGTTCTTGTAGCGCCGTCAGGGTTTGAATCAAGAAGTAAGATTTGATTATTCACTTCTGTTTCCAGCTAAATTGATTGCGTCTACTCTTTCTTGTTCTTGGTATTGCCAGGACCAAATCGTCTATATATTTGGACAACACTGGTATTTGGAATGGAATATTTAAGGTGAGGTTGTCTATAAGTTCATTCATTACTAACTAGCACAACTTTACCACCTATAATATCTTGTTTACTGTTTAAATTATTGTAAGAAAAAACGGTTTAGAATATCTAGAGATAGATTTATAAAAAATTAGTGAAGTAGAGTATTCGCAAGAACCGTAAAAAAATAACGCTTTTTGAGACATTTTAGGTTATAAAATTAATATTCATTTATAAAACCAAATTTTCATTTGTGTAAATGCCTAAGGAAATGATGAATTCAATGGGTGAAATAGTTTTTTTCTACAAATTTTTAGTTGGACCCTTCATAATTATTGGAAGACAGGCGTTTATAATAAAGAATCCGATAGTAGTTGTTGGCAAGTTTCGCTTGGTTTGATATTTATCTTGAAATATACAGGACATCGGAACATGAATGTATAGTATATAAAATGTACAATTCTCTTCAAATATTCTTAATACCAACGTGGTAATCCGTGGAAACGCCGTCAAGACGTGCTCAAGTAATTAGTGTCCTTTTATGATAAATAAGTTAGTTTCTTTCTTTTGCGAATTTTAAACGATGTGATCTCGGAAGGAAAGTTGAAGACGATGTAATAGAAAAAAATTCAAAATAAGTTTTAATACACTAAATTTTAAATAATCTTAATTTTTGTTACCTGGTTACGCGGTAAGGGAGCTAATAACTTCTTAGAAATTTGCGCATAATGTATGTGAGTTATTAATGTATATGAAGTATTCATAAATACTATCTTATAAAAAAGAAGAAAAATATTATTCTTAGAAACATATCTCGCAAAGGTATCAATGAGAAAATTTGAGTTAAGATTTGACTCCAAATCCTTACAAATACCTCTAAAAAGGTATCATACTCTTTAGTAAAGAGTCATTGACTTAAACTTTTGAGAAATTTGGGAACAGAATTCTTACTGGGAGCTCACCGAATTGTATTTCACAGGTTCCAAAGATAAATGACAAGATCCGAAATACAAATCCCATTTACACCAAGAAGAATTATAAGACCTACAAGATCTTGTATTCTAAAAATTATTGGAAACAAATCTCTAATATTTAACTTTACTTATCTACTGAACGTTTGTCTAAGAGCCATGTTGCCATGTTTCCTAAGAACGAACAATAATTCTGATCGTATACAAGAAAGTAGAAACCTTTTCACACAGCACTTGCATTTTTACATTCTGTTGCGTATCATGGATATCATAAGAATATTTTCTATCACAATGAAATATAAAACGAATATATCATTGCAAATATTCAATGAACATCGTTACTAGCATTTGGAGAGGTAAAAGATATATTTTTGTGTTCTCCATTTTTCTCTGCAAGTTCATAACTAATACGTATTTTTAACCAAATTAAACAGAACACAATTTATTATTGTTAACATACGTCACAAGTAGTTATAAATCTAAAAAAAAGAAAACATCCGCAACGTGTCAATATATTAAAACATGTAATACATTAATCTCTCTTGTGTACAAGTACTATAATCATTTAATACGTTGACTTGCGTCGTATGCTTTCAAAGTTTTACATCTACTTGTAACGTGTGTTTACAATAATAAATTGCTGTAGGCTTAGTTATGTCCAACATTTATAAAGATTTTTTAAACACAAAAACCGTAATAGTATTTTATTACTTATATGTCATGTATTATGCACAATTTTTTATGTTCTTCAATCAGTGAAAATAATTTAACTGACTTAAGAGATTTACAATTATTGAATTTGTTTATTTTTCATGCAAAAATATATTAAGGATATTCTTGTTTACCTATCAACAATTTTTAAGTTATCTAAAGCTCACAGTTGTACATTTGAGACCATTAAATTAAATTTTAAAAAAAATAGAATGTCGAATTACCAATATGTAAAATACATTAATTCAATTTTTTAATTCACTGAGGTGTAAAAAACTAACCCGCAAGTTGCTTTTCCTTCCATAACAATTCTGTAGCATTCTCGGCCACTTTTTAACACAGACCTACTTTACTTGTCAATAAGGCTTCAATTTGACATTTTTCTAATTACTTTTGGTGCCATCACTTATTTCTGTTGAGGATCAATAAAAAAGGGGATTCTTAAGAAAACAGGAATTCTCATTTTTATTTTGTTTCAGGGACCCATCCTTTAAATTCGGATCACACAGAATCGTCAAGGCTGTAATCAATTTTCTTTTATTTTACACTGTACTGTAGGAGGGAAAGAGACACTAGTACTAAAACCTGTTCCCATATGCTTACAATTATGGTATAAATAAAGTATGAGATTTTATGTACTATGACATCGTTATTTCATTGTTATAGTAACTAAAACATTGTTATTTCTCTGTGTAGGCATCTTCTCTTCTTTTTTCTATTGCTCACGTTCATGGTTGGAGAATTGCTTGGGACATCTACCCGTCGTTCCGGTAACCACACCTTGATCCTTGGCGATAGCATCAAAAGTTCGTCGCATGAAGTGGGTAATAAAATAAATATCACTCTGAACGGAACAACAGGGAAAGGAACAGAAGTGATGATTATCCCCAATTCTGCAAAATACTTCGGTTCTAAATCCAAAAGAACTTTATGGATGATCGTCAAGGAAGATGAGCGTGCAATGACGACGGAAATGGCTTTTTTCGAATCCGTCAAGCGAGTCCTCAGGACTGACGAGCGCATCAGGAAACAGGTACACATCTGGTCATGTGTTAAACCCGCTTTATCCAGTCCATTTTACGTTCTGTTTTGTGAAATACTCACCGGACTGAATGCTAATTATATGGAAATTTTCAAGGATGCTCTATATCTCAGTACGATTCGTACGAACTGACTTACGCACTCATAGTGGAATCTCTGCTCACTAGTTGCAGTGTCCGTGTATTCGAATTGGTTGAGTTGTTAATATATCGTGCGAAATTGTGTTTTTTTTACTGTAGAGGCGTTTTTGGTTAGCTAAACTTTGAAAATATATCGGCGTTTCCAAAATATAGTATACAATAAATCGTTTTTTTCAATGAAGTTTGATTACATGTTTAAAGAATTGGAAGCTTAATCGAGGTTAGTGGTTTGTTGCGATCTTCGTCACGTTGTGTCAACTCATAAAACATCATCCATTCTTTGTCCGAAACAGTGAAACATCTTGATTCAGAACGTCAATTTTCTATACACGCAGATGACGTTAAGCGTTATTTTAACTAATTCATATCCATTTCTCGTACATCAGTTGTATACCAATTGTCTCTAAAATGATCCGTGTATATCGGAAATGGTTGTAGCTTTGAGGCTGGAGATAAAAGTTTAATGCTTTTTTAATACCGCCAGCATTAAAGAAATCCGAATCAAAACGTAGATAAGTCACCAATAGCGGTGATCCAGTGCTTAACGTCTTCGCTTCTTCGAGAGCGTGTTTCACACCCGGCTCGGTCGAATTTGGAGAGGTTTTCGGTTATGGTATTCGTAATAAAATGAAGAACAGATTGGGAAATTCTTGAGCTGGAAAGGGCACTATGCGTCCTGCTTTTCGCACTGCCCTAATTAATTTAGGAGTATTAAACTAATATTTAAATTACGCATTTCATATTGCTTATTCATCCTTCTAATCAGCACGCATTGGCGCGCCCGTCAGTTGGTGACGCGCCACAGCCGGAGGCCAGTGGTCGAGATGTACCTTCGACTGCGTTAATTGTTTGTTTTGCGGCGGCGCACCCGAGAAGCATATTTCTCTACGAGTTTGTCGAGTGATGACCAAGTCATGGCCAATAATTTCCTATTAACATCCTAGTGAGACCACGTGCAAAACAGGACGCATAATGCTAACTTCACTGCAAGTATCCCTCACTTCGTACTGATTTATTACAAATAAATTGTCACGCGCTGACCCCTCTTCTGTTCTCAGTAGTGCTGCGGCCAAAGCTTTCTTTTCCACAAAGACGGCCTCTCTCTAATGAAAATTATAATACATTATTATGGATACGAAAAGAGGGGTGTCATCTTCAATAGTGTCGCGCGTATCTCCACCATCTACAAGTTTCCGTCTATAATTAGTTTTGTTGATAGCGCAAATTCTTGAGTAGAAAGCAACATTACTAGAGCGCAGTTTTGTGGTCGCACAATCGGTGCCACTGGTTCCGGTGCGACATTGTCCCCAGCTCGGGGCCAACCAACTGCCGTCAGCAACGAGCCAACTTGGCTATACTTCTGTTCACTTGTTCGTATTCTATGTAATTAAGAACCAGGACACTGAAAGGGTTCTATAACAGGTTCCGTCACACATTCGATCGATTTAAATTGCTTTGCGTTGTGTGCGTGACTTGCGGTCAGCCATCACACGAGTCGTTACCTTTCTTGTCGCATCCGTGCAGTGTCAATTGTAAGGAGAGTTATCCCTTTAGTTCCAACGCATGCACGAAATATCAGATGGGAAAAGAGTTCCAAGGGGTTTGAATTACGAATAAGGTCGCTTTACTTGACGGTAGACATCTCTACCTGATTAAACATCCGGTCAGCATGCTTAATACCTTCGCGTCTGCGACAAACTTTCCGAAACGACCTACAGCCTACTTTGGACGGTCAGGTGGATTTCGAAGAAGCGCACAAACAAGCGAAGTGCGACTCTGGAGAATAGGCATGTTTATATGATCCTTCTGGACTTAAAGAATAATTTATGACACGTACGAGAGTTATGACAACGAAGTGTGAAATTATTTAGGAAAAATTAGCAGCTGTGTTAACCTCTATATATCTTTCTCAATTTGTACTGCCACTACCACACAGTAACCAAAATCTGCCGATTAACAATCCCACTGACGACATTCTCGGGTTTGACCTCGGCAGAAAACTCACTTTCCAACGTTCCGGAAACTTGGCTCTTTAAAGTCAGTGACTTATGTTGTATTCTCAACTTCACGTAGTCAAAATATATTTCCCGGTCTCCCAGAAACGACCATAATAGACCTAACTTATCCTAAAATCATCTTCCCAGCGGTGATAACAATGACTCTTTCGGGGAGAAGACAACAGCAAATCAGGTTTTATCTTCGTCGAAAGAGAGAATTCCAAGATTTTCACAAGGGCGAACAAACATCCCAGTATGGCTCTTCTTTCTTGTAATATAAGTAGCCTTTATGTCCGTTCAGAAGACCGTAAGTTCTTACTGTTGTCTCGCGGTCCTATATTAGTGTGTCTTTTGGAAACGCATCTCTTTCCAAAACACCGTTTTCTCTCACGTGTCTACACGTGTTGTAGGGGAGACTAATAAGGCGTCCGTCGTGCACTCGGTGGCGTCTCTGTGCTTGTATGCGCTGTAGTCTATGCCAAAGAAGTGCTATAACAAGCATCTTGAAGACGGTTTGTATAAGGTTGAGCCTACCATCACTTACATATACGGCATGAAATATTTAAATCCCGCCCTGGCAGTCGTTTACGAAGGAAGATATTGCTGGTCTGATGGACAAGTGGTTTTCCAAATTCCTATCGTACAGGATTTTAAGACCCATAATCCGGTGTAAGATTCTTTACACAACTGCCCAAAGGGTGATACAGTTGAAAGAAACCTTTTATATAACCTAGATTTGGCTCTTTTTAACAAGGGTTACTCCACTCGCTTCTGCACATTTTCCCGCTCTATCTGGGTTCTGGATTTAGCCATCTGCAGTTCCTTTCTTTTCCCAATCTTAAACTCACTGCTATTTGACGATCGGTATGGGAGTGATCACAACTTAAATATAAAGACATTTCAACGTTTTTTGTCCCATTGGTCTCAAACCCCTTTCAGTGGATATTAAAAAAAAGACTGGGATGTGTTGAAACGCTACACCAATCTTCACGATAAGCATTTTGTTTATGTGGATGCTGTGGCAACTCATTTCATGAACATAGTTCTCAAAGCGACCGATGTTTCCATCCCGAAATTATCAAATAATCGAAGACGTTGCCCTGTTTCATGGTGGAATTCGATTTGCTCAAAGGCAGTGAGCGCTAGAAAGAAGGCTTTAGCGGGGTTTAACAAGTTTTACTCTGTTGAAAATCTCATTGAGTTTAAAGTGCAGAGCCAGAGAAATGAACTTTTCCAGAAAGAAAGTCGTCTTACTGAAAGGATTACATTTCATCTCTTACATGCCAAACTGCATCTGTCGTATGGCAGAAAGTTTGTAAGAATCAAGGTTCGTGGTCCTCTTTTTTCTATTCCTGGTCTCAATGTAAAAGGATCACACTTTACCTGAAGTCATCTCTGAGGAACTTACATCGCACTACGAAAGAGTATCTAACTCATCCGGTTCTTCCCCATTGTTTCTTCAACAGAAAGCTCGCGCGGAAAAGTGTTGCTTGGATTTCTCTAGTTGCAGAGGAGAGGAATATAACATTCCTTTCTCAATAACAGAGCTGACCTCTGCGTCATCCGGTCAGGTAAAAGATCGTTCTAATCGCACTTTCGACCGTTTTCTTTGACAAGCTACGTTTTCAAATTGTTAGAAAGAATGATAAATCGTCGCCTGGAATTTCAAAACCTTTTGACAAATATCCCATGCGGTTTCAGTAAACGTTTGGTTAGAAATCCCTACATACACAATTGATGCGATAATATTATTCTTATTAAGATACACAAGGATTTGGTTAATATTTTTAAATACTCGACAATCTAATAAGATTTCTTACGTAAGGTAATTTGCTTTCTTAACTATTTAAATGCAATTATTATTTAATAATTTATTTCAAATACACAGAAATATTTTTTTAATTGTCCGAAGACATTACATTTGAAATTTACTATCATGTAACATGAAAAGGAAGGAAATGTGTTTGAACCACAAATTATTATATCGCAGATTAATCCAATGACGATATTTATTACTTATTTCAAAAATTTCTATAAACATATAAAATCATATTATATTTCAACAATTTACAGCTGTTATATCTGATAAGGCGCATTGAAGTGCAAATGAAGCCAATAATTGATTAGCATCTTAAAAAAGAAAAATATCTTTTTTGAATTACTCGCTGTGTATAAGACAGATTAACCTTGTGATATATGAGAAAGATTATTCTAAAGCCTAATAATCTTCTATATAATTCCCTTCCTAATCAATATGCATTAATGGTTAAAAGATAATATAATATATAAATAACAAAGAATTGTACATGACAGTTTCCAACATAAGTATCCAGAAGCAAAATTCCAGAGAGTGTGATGTGTTGTTTACCCATTAACAAAATAGACTTGCTCCTATATAATAAGTGTAATTGAAATTAAAATTGGTTTAAAGGAATCAGAATTAACAGTGGAATCGAGAATCAAGGTACAAAATATGGAGTAGAGGTCAAAAGTGGAACAGAAAGTTTGAAACAGCAAGTGATGCGTGTTTTTACTTAAAGGAATTATTGCTTTGTGTTTCAGGAATCATCTTTTTTCAGCTATTGTATTCCCATTTCCGTTGAATCGGTGCCTCATTGCAAAAGGATACATTTTCTCCTCACCGGATTACTACACGATGATAAACTTCTTTTTCCTATGTTGGTAAATCCGCCATTAGAAGGATGTATTTGAGTATTCACTCTACCGGAGGACTTTGTTAAATATAAAGAACAATATTATTTTTCCAAACTATAAAACTCTCAAATATCTGTGAGAACTGAAGAAATATATGTTGTTATTTGGCCATACAAAACTACAATAGAAACGTCTGCCATCAATTGTCTTTTTCAAAATTTCATAGAAACATCAGGAACTTTGTTTCTACAAAAAAAATTCAACACAAAATACGGATGTATTATCAACACTCTGTTTGGTGGTGCAGGTAACTTTCTGTTGGCACAATTCCTCTGACTTGTCGTACGATGAGCTCCAAATTTATCATTCCCCACATTACTCCTGTTGCCTTTTCAAAGTAAAGTGTGGTTGTCACTGGGGGAAACAATGATTATTCCATGAATTGTGTGGGTGATCATTGGTGCGTGTACCAGAAAGCGAGTGTCAGTATTCGATGTTTATGCGATGATCATCACAGGAAGCTTAGCAGGTTCCACGCCACACATGTCTCAGCGCATCTTTCTATCAAGCGCACTTCTTCTGTCAATAATCGTGTGTAATGCTTACTCCGGTCTTTTGTTGGGTTATCTCACTGTTCCCAAGTATCTTTCTAATATGGACTCGGCTAATGAAACTCTGAATACGTCAAACATGGTCTACGTTGCTAAAAATCTAAAATATTTTTTGATTCTTCACCACTCTACCGTAACGAAAAGTAAGCTTTTGCATAGATTTTACATTGATTCTGTTCCGAAAGCTGTGAACCATATTCATGGTATTTGTGCCAACGATGAATACGGAATTACGTTACTGCAGGAAAATTTGGAATATCAGAAAAATAATTTCGTTGGGAAAAAATGAATTGCGTCTCTTCATATGGCGAAACATTGTGTTCTTAATTTATGTAACCAGTTTTATTTACTAAAAATTTTATTATATATGAATCCCTTATAAGTATTGGTTACGTAATTGCAATATGTTGAGACAAATGAGGGAGTCCTTTGGTTCGTTTTTTCTATTAGTTGTTGAGTTAATGGTTGTTTTGAATGAGGTCGTTCATTACTTTCTTTCTGTGCTTCTTTTAAGTGGTTTCTGTTGAGTAACGGATATCTTTTCAAGCGAAGCCTTCGACTGACATTTTTCCATTAATTTTATGTTCATTAAAAAAAATATTTTTCCTTCTGAGTTGTGTTGATTTAACATGTGATTGTATTTCAGAGCCGTTCTGTTTTCTTCCGTTGATGAATTACTGAACGAATGTGCCAAAAATGAGAAAGTGTTAGTTGAGTTATCAATATGATGTAAGGAAAAAGTATTTCTATGCTTCTGCTTCTGATAAAGACAAGTATATTTTCGCTACGATTCATATTTAATGATGTTCTAAATTGTACTTTTGAATGTTTCATTCACTTCATGTACTTGACTCGCTTGAGTTTATTTCATGTAATGGAAATCATTAAGTTTTTTTAAGAGATATCTTTCTCCTTTTACCAAGTTTTTATGACAAAAAAACGGCCCTTCACATTTAACATATTATACTAGATACACACGAATGATGCTTATGAACTGTGATTTTTTTTGTTTATAAATAATGCTTGAATATATATTCTGATAAGAATTTGTTTTCTGATTTTTGAGTTATTGATAAAAAACACAATATACTTATAGCCTTACTTTTGAATTTTATTTAATTTTTAGGGTCGTAATATAATAGTATTTTACTCGCTTGGTAGGAAAACCCACAAGTCCAAGATACGACAGTTTCCAGGAAACACATAAAACTAATTCAAGCACCAACTCTCTAATGGGTTACCAAAATCACATTATCTTTAAATCCATGAGATACTTTTTATTTTCTTGTCTTTTTCAACATTTATTTGTGATGTACATAATTTTATTTATTTTTAAATCTCTGGCAAAATTATTTTTTAGTGAAATCATGGTGCATGAATTTACATTTTCATATTTTTGTGTATTTTCTAATGACACAAATGTCAAATAAACAGAATAAAGTACTTTATATTTCGTTGTAAACGTTGGAAAAAAATTCATTATTTTAAAACCTATTTAATGAAGAATTTTTTTAGGAAACTATTTTCCATTTATTCAAAGAACTCAAAAAAAACTCTAAATTGTTACGCTGCTAATTTTACAATCCTGTAAAACAAATTATCCATAAGATAATTTCAATTATCAATGCAAAAAACAAACATTAAATCAAAGGATATAATCTCTAACGATATATGAGCTGCAGGTTATGTTCAATAATAAGAAATAGATACTAATTCCTTTCTTCTAAACAATATTTATCTTCTGATTTCAATATTCTGAAGGTGTCATTCATGGTTTATAATCATCTAGCATTCATAACCCACTTGTACTTAATATTTGATTTGCGTAATACATTCCTCTACCTCATACAAACATCAATTTGCAACAGAAGTGGAGCATCTAAATGTTAACAAAGCCGCATTGATTTCTCATTGGGAAAGTAGTGAAACCGTTTTCCTACAGAGCGAAGAAAGAGAGAGACAGAGAGAATGTCATATAGCAGCGCCGATATCTTGGTGCGATAGGTCGACTACTTCAGAAAGACTGTATTGCACCGTTCACCTCGGAATATTTTGGGATTTCATTAATTTAATTCATCTAAGACTGAAGTTAGACACTGACATCGCGGCGTGTGGCTGTGAGTATATCAAAGTAGGGACAGCGCGTTTCAATTTATTTACGTAAAATTAAGAAGAGATTTGGAGATACTTGTGCTGAAAAGATACTATTTTGAGCTACTTTGCGCATTTCCTAGATAATAATAATACATTTACTAATCGTGGACGACAAATTCTTACCAGGCGGCATCGCTACCTTTCTTGACGTTATAGTTTAAGGTCGCACATATACACATTTTCAAAAGGGAGACGAATTATTATGCTTATCTTTCAATTTCTCAGAGTTCTTTTCACCAGAAATACGATCATTATTGGAGTTACGAAGATGATGCGATGTGAAAAACGATAGGTTTAAAGGCAAAAATGTTTAAGAGATATTTTATTCGTATCAGGAAACAGAAAGTTTAAGTTAATTCACTAAAATAAATTACTCAACAAACTAATTAGATTCGTTACGTGCCGTATATAGCTTGGTTGTAACAACTTACATGCGATTATCATTTAACAATTTATATTATATACCTATAAATAATATATATTTTTTGTCTGAAAATATTGGTTTTTAAGATGACTTTCATGTAACATGAAATAAAAGAAGTGTCCTTGTACTACAAATTATAATACCTCAGATTAATTGTATGACAACATTCATTGCTTGTTACGAAAATATCAATAAAGATAAAAACCAACCATATTCTATATCAACAATATCCAACTCTTATATCTGATGACGCGCATTAAAGTGCAAGTCGCAGTAATTATTGAATGGCATCTTAAACAAGAAATATATCTTATTTAAATTACCTTTTGTATATATTACAGATTAGAACCTGCGACATATTTGACAAAATTTTCAAAAATTGAATAGCCTTCTATATAATTCCCTCCCCAAATAATAGGAATAATGGCTAAAGGACTATATTACAAATAGTTAAAAATGAATTGCACATAGACTTTTTTCTCAATAATAAGAAATGTAAAGAAAAAATAATTTTTGTTTAAAGGCATCATAATAATTGCAGGAATCGAGAAACGAGATACGATGCAGAGGTCAAAAGTAAAATAGAAAATTTTAAAAAGCAAACGTTGCGTGTCTTTACTTTAAGCAATAATTACTTTTTGTTTCAGGAATCAATTTACATGGTCAGTTGGATTCCTATTTCCGTTGTACCGGAGCCTCATCTCAAAGGGATACCTGTTGTCGTCACCGGAGCACTGCATGTACAGGAACGATGTTTTCTTATGTCGCAAAAACTTTCAAATGGACATATTCTAGTCTGCACTCTACCGGAAAACTTCACTGAAGATGAAGCAATGTATTACTATTCAAAACTCTTCGTATTTTATGTATCTGTTAGTCCTAAGGGAATGTTTGTTGCTATTTGGCCATACGAAACTGCACTAGAAACTTCTGCCATTCTTTATATTTTTCGAACCTTAACAGAAACATTGGGAACTGACGCCATTATTCTTCTCAACCTGAGAAAACAAGAAATTTATTCCTATCAAGAAAAGGGAAATAGATGGACAATCCTTATGTTAGACCTAGATGATTTAAAATCGTTCGTGAAAATGAATTATGAAAGACGAAACAACATTAAACCCCCAGTTGTGAAATATAAAGATGTTTTACCTCCAAATCGATGGTTGTTTGCAGAGACTGCAAATAAACAAGGAGTAATTTCTTACGTGGGTCCTGATATAAAAATGTACGAAATTTGTAAAGAGAAAGGTATTATTCCATTATTAACCGAGAAGATGTCTTACAATAATTTTACAAGATACAAGCAGCTCTCAACGGTTCAATTTTCAGGTACAGCTTACGATATTTTCACACAATACACCGCGTGTTTCTACGAATCAAATATGGTGCTTATCGTACGACGTGCTCCAAAAGTGTCATTCCCCACATTACTTCGGTTGCCTTTTCAAAGTAAAGTGTGGCTGTCACTGGGGGTCACAATGATTATTCTAGGAATTGTGTGGGTGATCATTGGTGCGTGTACCAGAAAGCGAGTGTCAGTATTCGATGTTTATGCGATGATCATCACAGGAAGCTTAGCAGGTTCCACGCCACACATGTCTCAGCGCATCTTTCTATCAAGCGCACTTCTTCTGTCAATAATCGTGTGTAATGCTTACTCCGGTCTTTTGTTGGGTTATCTCACTGTTCCCAAGTATCTTTCTAATATTGACTCGGTTGATGGAGCGTTGAATTCTTTAAAAGTGCTTTATGCTGGTAGGTTTATGAAATACTCGATTTTCGACTACTATATCACTGTGAAATACAAACATTTACGAATTGTTTACAGTGATTTCCTCCAGGAGAGTATTAACTACATTCATGATATTTGTGGCAATAATGAATACGGAATATTGTATCCGCAGACGGAGTTCGAATACATGAAAAAGCATTATCTTAGTAAAAAATGCGTTGCGTCTCTCCATGTGACGAAAGAGATTGTTTTTAGAACATGTAATATGGTTTATTCACTAAAAAATCACATTATATATGATTCTCTAAACAGAGTCGCTTGTCAGGTATTCGAAGGTGGTTTATATGAGTATTGGTTACGCAATTCAATTGAATTAAATGGTGGATATCTTGAGGATACAAATGACTTTGTTGTACTAACTCTTGGCGAATTATGTAGTCATTTTATTATTCTGGGCGGTGGGTTATTTCTTGCTTTCCTGACTTTTGTGGGCGAATTCGTTTATTATTTTCTAGCTTTGTATCGCTCTCGTTGAGATAGAGGTGAGTTGATGTTGATGCTTTGCCTTCATGTAGGTCTTTACGTGATGTTGCAGTGTTTGTTGAGTTGTTTCACGTTTGAATAAGGTTTCCTTGACAAATCTGTGTGTATTTTTCCTTGAACAATTTGTCTTGTATGTAAAAATTAATTGGGTCAAGTGTTTAAATGAAATAAATTATCTCGTGTCTAAAAAACTTTCTGATTGTGATCTATTAATTCCTGATTTTAAGTTCTTCTTTTTCCTCTAAATATTTTGACGTATGTCCAGTTTCCATCCCCAAGATATTTTTTATCAAATAAATATTTAATACAAGATCTGTGCCAACTTCTATTCGATGCTATTATCTAAAGAGGGAACCTGCAATGTACTAGTTCAGTGAATAGTATTAGAGTGTTAACGAAGTTCTCCTTGGATTTATTCTTCCTGCAAATCTCTTTTCTTTAAGAAAGTACACAATTTAAGTTATATTCTTTTATCTGTGGTAAGTAACATGGTTGACAAATTGTGACAAAAATTCTTTATGACGTTATAATTAGATCCGTATCGTAAAATATATATTTTGAATACAGTGGGTAATTTTTTTTTCAGCGGTGTTTTTCAAGGAATATGTTTGATTTCGTCTATACGAGATGGTGTGTTGCCAAACAGCTTTTCTGTTTGTCAGCATGTATAGTTATAGCACTAAATATTTTTTGTAACTCTGTTAACGAACAACTGAGTTCTACTATTTCGTACTGATTAATTACTATTAATTATAAAAACCTAATATTCCTTTCCATTGTTTATGACCAAACCAAAGTTTAGCTTTCCGCGCTGTTTACAAATCTGCTGAGAATATAAGTTTTGTGATACCAATCTAGAAGTAGAATGTATCTAAATCCTGACGCGTTTTTATCTATAACGTTGAATTTGAATTTTTAAATGTTGGTTCTAAAAAAAATTTTTTCTTGATTATTGCAAGTTTTAAAATTTTTTACGTTATTTTTTTCTGAGATGGTTGAAGGCTGACACTTTTGTAAAATAGAATATTGAATCAGGAAAACTAGATTTTCAAATTATTTTGTGAATGAATTTGTTCGAAGCCTCATTATTCCTCGCAGTCATAGTTCTCAATACCTGTTCTGTGGAATGAAAAACATTGTGTAGCAGAATCCGGTTCGTTGACTTTCTCCTTTTCCTATGGTGTATTTGTGAATGGGAAATGTAGCGAGCTGTTGAAGCTTATCTTCATGGAGCGATGGGAGGAAGGATTCGGGTGTTAAGGCATTGTTAGTACGTGGACCCATCAGCTGGTTCTACCAACAATATGTCCTTGCGTGGATGTGTTAGTAGAAATATTTAGTGTTAGTTACACTTATTGATACTTGCAGGAGGTGGATAGAGGAAGTAGGATTCGCTTTTAAGAAGTCTCAGCTATGAAACTGGGACACTCATATGAAGAGCTACAAATTTATCTGGCCCCACCGGTATGTGAACCTAGAATGAATTGGGTAACTAGTCACTGCGTGTGTTAATTACCGATTTGCAGATTAATACTTTGCTGCCCAACTATGATGGTGAAGCTACAGTTAACCTCGATCAGCCTGATATATGAAATAACAAATTTTAAAATAAGGATTACAATGTAAAATGTCACAGCATTCTCTTAAGTAGAGTTTGATATGAACAAAAATTTTTTTTCAAGAATAATTTATACATTTTATAATGGTATATTTTGAATTCAAAGCAGTGTCAGTAATTTTAAATCATATAAAGAAGACTTTTATACATGAAATTAAAAATTGGTTGAAATATATACAAATATCGTTATGTATTTTATCTCTTGTATATTATTCGCGGAGTAAGTATGTCTTAACAGGATAACCGACATTAGATGAGGCAAAATTCTATCGGACATCCAATTCGCTTATGTTAGGAATACTACACAAGAACCACAGACTATTACAGACACACTTAGGCTAGAACCCTGGCATCCTTAGCGACGGAATCAGGCAGTAAGAATAGGTCACACTAAATTTTTATCGGTTCAGCAGTTTATTGAAATAACGCTACAGTTCTATCCTCTCGCAGAAATTCCTCCACTCGCTACCCTGATCAAAACCTTAATATATCCCATATTTTTATGTCAAATTTATCATAAATCAAAAAAATTACTTTTATACATTTTATAAAAAGGTAAATATTTTTCTTTATTTTTGAAATTAAAAAATTACGCCATAGAATCTATATCTTAAATATAGTAGAAAGAACTTGGATATACAATGAAGAGCACTAATAAATCAATATTTTAAAAGAAATAATAGTTTACTACAATGTCACTGAGTCAGAACAATAACACATTCTATATAAACGAGTTGTAAAGATTCGAAGAATAGGCAAAAGATCTGTCGACAAAAGAATTTGTAAAAAGTTCTTGATAATAATTTAAAAAAATTAAGTTAAAAATACAACTTCCTACATGTAATGTTTTTGTAGGTCTCAAAAAATTTACAGCAAATTCTTGAATGTATTTAATACGTATGGTTAAATTTAAAATAAGTGCTACATGGTAACAAACACTTAGAAATTGTTAATTCTACATGGTTTTATTTATATACCATCACTCATACTGTGCATGATTTCTTCAGTGTGGTGGTATTTTATATAGGAATATTTTAGATGACAAAATGAGAATCTTTAAATAAGTTAAAATATCCTGAAAAATAACCTGAGCAGTAAAAAACACTAAATTCGCTTTCAATTATTTAACTACATATCACCCTTTAAATTCATTTTAGCTAGAACTGTACAAGAAGTAAATAATTTTTATTATCCGGGACACTGCCAATTGAGTTACTCTTTGTACAAGAGAAAATACGAAATCCTGCAAATTATTATTTTTTAATGACTAAACATAGGGGACATATACTGAGCCCACTAAACATTTAGTGCAATGATTATTTTGAAAAACAATAAAATTAGTTTTAAAAATCTCAATATACTATTTTGCATTCAATTTTACTGATATTCATGTACGTTATCATTTAACAACACTAATTAAAATATTACTCATCAAGTTATATGTTTTTTTATATTCACAAATTGTTATTTCTATTAATTTCATCCTTCTCCTTAATTACTAAGGAAATTTTTATAATGAGTAATATTGTAGAGACGAGCTCATATTATAAGCTCAATCGAATAAAAGTACACTATATGTCAACGCAATTATCACGAGATTTTTCCTTTTTTCCCTTAATAGATTTTACAAGATAGTCTTAAATTTCTACGTACCACGTTCACACGTAATTTTTTTCTTGTAACGTCCTTCTACCTAACAAACGAGTGTGTTATACTTAGCTCAGATTAAAAACAATTAATTTGTAATTCTCATGGCAATTGTACTACTAACATTGCTTGCAAAAGTCGCAGTAAACACAAATTTAATATATTTAAAACAACACGAATCTGATATCTTTAAGTTTATAAAATTGTCAAAAAACACAGATACGGAAATATATCAGGAAATTTTACATGTATTATATTGTAATCGTGAAAAAAATTCGAGAATGAGATTTTAACGGATATATCCGCTTTGGTGATCCCTGATTCTGAAAAAGATTTTGGCATAACGTTCGTCCGTCTGTCCGTTTCAGCGCAGTCATTCTAAGTAAGTAAATGAATCATTTTAATTCGTACTTACGGTAGAATTTATTTGTTGTTGGTACACGTACTCTATTATTTTACTTTAAAACAAAGGGTAATTTAGGATAATTAAATAAATTAAAATTCCGTGTAGAAATTGTTGTGTATATAGAACATATATGTTCGAATATATAGAAAATATTTAACACAAGGTTCAAACTCGACGAGTGTATTGGTATTTACAATTGATAGTAGAGGTACATGTATATCACTTTGTTTAGTTTTTAAAAAATTATGGCACTAATTAAGATTCCTCACACAATGGATTAATTTAAGAGAGAAATAATTGTATTTTGCTATCGATTACTGCTTATACTAAATTTTTGGAGTGAGAAGTTAAACGAACCGGTTCACTATAAAATTACTCAAAAGTCTTGCAGCTTTTGAGGTAATGTAGTGCATCTATCCATCCAGTCACACAGACCGATACTGCGAATTGTGATATTAGCGAAACGGAAGTAAAACTTAATACTGCCAAGATTGGTTGCGTAGAAATAGTGACTAATATATATTTTATGTTCTTCTCAATTCAGGTATGTAATTTATTTGTTGATGTTGATATAATTAAGATATAGATTATATGCTCATTCTATGTATCCATGTTTTGTAATACAGCCCTGATGATGAATTAAAATAGATAGTATAAACTTTGGTAAAATGACATAATTAAGTTATTTAATTATAGACCTAAATGCATAAATATTAATACCCAGTAATTATAGATGATATCATTTCAAGTAAGAAGTTAGTGTCATTTTCCATATATGGTTTTTTACCACGTTTTACACTTATTACGTACGTACTTCACCCATGTAGGAAAAAAATGTTACGTCGCAGCCCGATAGAAAAATCAGCCTCTTTATAAAGAGCAAGCCGATAATAATTCGAACATCTTATCTATTAAGGGGCTCAAGGTTTTCAGTCCCTTTATGAAATGCCAGGTCATATTTACCAGATAATAAACTGGAGTACTTATTTATTATTTTATAAATAGACCGATTCTCGGCCACCTGGTAATCAAATAGAGAATTTTCGTCAAGAATCTAAGTAAGATTTATTACATTTACTGGTACATTTTTATTGCAGTATGTCTTAATGGGATATGTAGCGATAGACGGTAGGAGATGGGTGGTAGGCTATTGTTAGGTTAGCTATGTTATCTGTGTTAACTACCAACTAGGCACACATGGAGGTGTTAGTATATTAGTAGTTCGTAATAATTATAGATACTAGGAGTAGTAAGAATTTTTAGAATAAATAATCCACTCCTGGTCCGCCGGCTCTTTATATTGATCTGCTTTTACTAACGGGTGGATACATACGTGAAGAGCAATGCCGAATTCTAAGATATACAGGTATTTTCTAAGATAACACATTCTAAGATACCAGGTATTTTACGCACACGTTCAGCAGCTACAGGGTTTCGAGCTACGAGATCCTCATCTGAGTCGAGTGGAGTCGCATAAACAAGACACTTCAGATGTTCCCAAAAAAGTATTGTTTGCGCTTTATGGCATTTAGAGTCCTTTGCCAACATTTCAAGTATGCAAGAAATGTTATTGATCCTTGCGATCACAGAGCAATAATTTCAAACTGATTAGATAACATTCTCACAATGAAAATAAAACGGCGTATTGGAAATATTTAGAAAATAAAGTCTATATAAAAGGTAGTCAGAAAAATATTTGCGAAAGTTATTATGATAGATTTTTAAGAAGTTCTGAAATGTACGGTGTCGCGGCCCTTCCGTTTTGGTTCGTTATTGATTGGTGTAACATCTCACCTCTAGCCCTCATGCGAAGTTAGTATTTCTTTGGTAGAAGCGAGATCCACATAAATACTACAATCCCTATGGTAGTTTTCTTCGCTGCCACCAGCCCAGTTTCCCAGACAATCAAACACACCGTGTAATAACAATAAATAATGATTTATTACAAATTTATTAGAAATCTGAATTTACAAAAGAGACAAACTCCCAAAATCATTAATACATCCAATAATATGTTATTACATAAGTAATGCTGTTGGAAGGGATGAATTACACATGATTAAATTTAGTTGAAGACATTTAAAAAGTAAACCCTCAGGTTATTTGAACCTTCCAATTTATAAGAGGTTTTCCCGTGAGTAACAAACTTCATTGATCATTTAAAGGAAATATATGCAATTATAGTAGATGGGGTAATACATTGCAGGAGACCTCTTTTAAAAAATCAATTTTAAACAATCAAAGTTTTTGGAGGACTAATTGATATTTAACAAATTTTCTGAAGTAGTTCTATGTTACATTCATCTATGCACATTTAATAAAGCTATTAAACGTTTTGTTAAGCAAGTTGTATAAATCGCAAACTGGTTACGTTTATACCGACAAATTTGTTTCTGGTCTTATCCACTTTAAAAAAATCATGTGAGTTCCTGAATATTTATTTACTGTATTGTCAACTGATGAATACAAATTGAATCAACGTTTTTTCGTTATTTTTCATATTTTTTTAAAACATAAATATACATCGCGACGGTACAAACTTTAATAAAAAATAGCAGTGGTTTAGTGAACATATGTATATTTTATTCGTGTTTCAGCCGAGATTCGTTGGGAAACGTGGTGCTTCTTGATGATAGGTGCTCGAACCTCTGTGAAGGTTGAGGGGAGATTCTACTTCAAAATCGATTTTCTGGAAACATTAATTTAAGTTGTGAGGAAAGCGCGACGCATATCATACGCGTCACCCATGTAATATAAAATGGAATTACACAAGACTCGTCGTATTTGTATCAAGAAAAGTTTTTCCTGTTTTGATAGAATAGGTTTAGCATGATTTCAAATGACTGATTCAATTCGTGTTCAATTCTCGATGCTTCAGAATCAAAATATAGGTTTTCTCTTAAATCTCTCTGTTAATATCTCTTTGAGAATTGCAAAGCGAATTCTCCTACTTCTATCCACCTTCTACTACTCTTTAATATAATAACTATTGCTAACTGCTTCTACTAAAACCTCCACGTGTGTCTAATTGTTGTTAATGCCTGCTAACCTGCCCACCTACATCCAACATGCCCCATGTCGATAAAATTCATAAGCGTTATATTAAAAAAAAAAGAAAAAATACTGATTGGCTTTTCTACTGTTTTCGTGATTCTCTAAAATTTAGCAAACTTTCCACTTTTGAAAACTTACATCTACAGCAGACACCAACCGAGAAGAAAATGACGTCAACCCTTCATACGTCAAACATTATACCCCTCCGTCTCCCTTTGATTAAAATATGTGAAAGAATACAGGCATTTTGTTATAACTATAAGAATGAATATATCGAGGACCAGAACATACAAAAAAGGCAAAACGCGAAGTGTTGTACATATTAAGTAGAATCATGCGAAGTAAAGCAACGGTACAGGAAATAGCGCCAAATCTTGCAGATAGAATGATCAATTCAATCATGGTGCCCGAAATAGCGAATGGGACAGAAGTGTGTGTGTGGGGGGTGAGAAAATACAATATTTTATTCTCTTCAAAATATGTATCTTAAAAAGATAATTTTCTTGCACATGGCATCGGTTACAGTGATATTCCCTGGGTTAAACTTAAGCTGAAATTCAGAGGAATAAAATATGCGCTAGCGATCATGGCGGGAAAAAAATGCTAATGTTTCGGAATCGTATCTTAATAAGGGAAATAGTAAATGGAGAAGGCAATTTAGGGAAATTTTCTGAAATCTAGGACTGGAATACGAATGACTAGCCACACCTGATAGTAGTGACAGCAAGGTAATTAAAGATAAATTATATAAAGTGTACAGACTAGAAATGGAAATGAGAAGTTTATAAAATTTTCACTTATAATTCAAACAGTTGTAGCAGATCACTGGGGACGCAAACCATACAGAAACTGGGCGAAATCGAAGACGCGATCAGGTTACGGGTGGTTTTCACTATGGAGATAGGAATTACGAAAATAAGAAATAATCTAGATTCGATTTTTCCAATAATGCATTGAGCAGGAAGAAGAATGGATTCCCATCCTGTTACATTGTACACAAACAGAAAAATATCGATTTTTTTTCAAAATCGCGGTCTTTATGAACGAGAAGAGAATTCACTTAAAAAATGATATAATATTATCTTTATTTGTGACGTTCAATTTTTAGTGCACTAAAATTAATAAAACTAAGTGGCGAAAGCGTAAAGTCTTAAAATTTTCAAATAGGGAGCAGAATGTACTATTGTTTACGATTATTAACCCTCTACCGAATTTTTCGGAATCGCTTCAACCAAAATGCATTCGGAAGTTTCATGTTTGCGATTTTTGACGTTTTGTCGCAGTCATGTTTTAGAGAAAATTACAATTTGAGAAAAAATTCCTCACTAATTTTCAATCAAAAAAATGAATATAATTATTGAAATATATACTTTTGTTCTCATACTATGAGCCCTCAAATAATAAGGTAGTTTTAAAAATGACAATCTCTTAGTCATTTCTTTCGATTTATTTGTGATGCATTTTACATATTAAGACCTCGAAGAACGTATGTATCGGAATGTAATGATATAAATAACAAAACAGCTGTCGCAATACGTATTTTGCTTAAAAAACGTCTGTGTGACGATGTCAATCGTGCTTTTAACAGAATTCTTCGGTAAAACACAATATAGGTTCACAAAATTTTTAAGAAAAAAATAACTTACTAAAATCAAAAAATAAAACTCGGAAAAACTTTTAAAAACGTATCTACCATGAAATAAAATTTGGAATTGATGCGATATCTTATTATTACAAAACAATTGTACAAATATAAGATTTAGTTTAAATTACGGGAAATACTGGCAAATATCAAAAATTTTCACATAAATAAATTTTGCATATACACTCAAAATTTTAATGCAACTACGTAAAATTTGAAGATATAGCCCTTAATTCGAAAATAATTTCATTCTATTCGAACAGTACGTTTTGGAGATGTGACAGTATGTTTTGGAGGCTATATAACCAGCACCGAGAGAAAGTAGGAATTCCAGAAGGAGACTCCGCACTCTGCACGAGATTTCTGTAAGTGCTGTCCAACTTATTTTAGCGAACATCCCATTCTGTAAACACTTTCGATTATCGAACCAACACAGGATAATATTGGGACATATTTCGAGACAAAGAATATTAATCGGTCTTATTTAGTTATCTGTAATGCGGTTTTTAATTTCTAATATACTAATTTATTTTATTTCTAATTTGAAAAATGAAATATTACATCTTTTCATTAAAATTTTAGTGTAATTTTTAAATTTAATATAAAAGTTATTAAATAGTTCCATATTGGAATATACGACGAGATAATCCTGACACAGTTTTCTCTTGCCGAATATGCCACATCAAATTTTCAAAATATTGAAAGAATTTGTTTAGATGTAAACCCTGAGTATGTTTTTATACTGAGAGAAGAAATTTTTTTTATCAGGTTTGTATAATAATTATAAAATTATTTTATTTGAAGATTTTAATACGGATTATAACAAATGTGAAATAGATTTTTTTAAAAATGTTTATTGGAATGTAAGTTATTTTGAGTCGATGTAAAATTTAGTGATGGGCATGTTTTAAAGTATGAGGGAATAGTAATTTTTGTATGAAATTGTCCTCCATTTCCAGATCCTGTTTTTCAACGTTGAATGAAAATAGTAGAAGTGACAGAAATTTACTTTTAAAAAGGTTTTTGAAACGCTAAAGACAATACACTTCAGGACGAAGACATTACTATGGATGAAAAAGTTACTTTCGAAGACACTACAATAGACGTAGATGGTTTTCTGTAGAAGAAATTTTATCTAGTTTGGTATTTCTACAAAATGTTACTGAAAGTAGTTATGGTAATTTGAGTTTTAGAGGAATGTGGAGAATGGGATCTACAGTTGGATATGTTTTGAGGACGACTATTTGGGTGGAACGGACAAGAATGATGTGAGACATCAAATGTACAACAGTATGATAATGTGTTACTTAGAAGTCTGGAAATAATATATTTTAATTTCAATCAAGAGAGAGCATTGGTTTACGTAAGAAACAAATCCAAAGCTAAATTTACATGCAAAGTTTGTGAAGATAATCAAAGTCAAACATGTTGTGAAGCAATAAAGGACAAAATAGGTATTACTTTGAAAAAAAAAAGAATGTTAAATAATAAACAATGGGAAGTAAATATTGAACCAGTTGCTATAGATCATGAATCAAGTAGATAAATTATGCTACATAGTGGATCTGTTGTCACTCGGGAAGTCCCTGCAATTTGGTCTATAATCCAGAGTTAAGTTCTCCGAACGTGAAAAAGCTATAGAGCTCGGTGGTAAATGTTCAATACCGACACCTAAGCAAGAATATATTTGGATGGTGCTAC
>NNCF01131981.1:1456-21168 GCA_002313205.1 Laupala kohalensis
AAAATATAAAAATAGTTTACAAGTACTACAACAATCAAAGAGATTGTCAAAAATTAAACGATTTAAATGGATCCATGAAAAAAGGCTAGAATTTGCAGTTAACTTTGAAAGGAATCGCGGAAACTTGCACGCAGATATTCTAAATCGGTTGCAGTTTGGACAGCTTAATGCCGCGACAGAATCTTTACGAAACACTCTACAGAAAGCGGGTTGACACATGCGAGTACACACACACAGAAAAAACACAACACTCGAGATCGGTATGGTTCAACATAGATTGCAGACAGGCGAAAAAAGATGCTGAAAATGCATTAAAATTCTACATTTGGTGGGGAGGAGAAAGCTTACGACAAAAATACGTACACTTGAGAAACAACTATAAAAGAATAATTAACACAGCTAAGCAACAATGGCAGAATTNACAAGGAGGGAAGGAGAAGCGTTGAAGGGGGAGGGTTGGGGGAATTAGGGGTAGCCTGTTCCTAAAGAAACTCCAAGTGCACTTAAGTCGTTTAATACTCACACAGGGCTAGGTCAGTGACGTGGTGCGGATAGAAAGTTGTGGTTAGCGGTTGGTGTCCTAGGCCCGGAACCGGTGCTGACATGTGGCTCGTCGTCTAGTCGGCGGTTCCCAGATTCGAAGGCGGTGACGAGGGAAGAGGCGGGGCAACCTGGCGCGTCACATAAATGTAACTTCGACTAGCGGGGTGCCGTCGTCCTCAGTCCTCTCTCCTTGCTCCTTCACTATCTCTCGACTCCTCGGTTCTCTCACTATCTCTCGACCCATATTGCTCTAGATGTCTCTTATTTATACTGTCTTATGAGCGCGTCATCGTGCCCTACTAATTCAGCGTCGTTGGGCCTAGATAAAATGCTGATGGTTTGATCACGCGATCCTTCACGACAATACGTACACATGAGAAAAATTTATAAAAGAATAATTAACACAGCTAAGCAACAATGGCAGAATTCGGAAGCGGAAAGAAATTGCAAGCATTATTCACAGGAAAATGTTTCAAATATTTAGGATACTATAAATAAATTACGATGTAGATATAGTTGCACGAACAGTATAGAGGTGAAAAGTTGGGAAAAGCACTTCCCTCAACTTCGTTCTCAGAATCACTGTATACAATGAACGGGCCACGTAATCAAACATCAAATAATAGACCGTGAAATAAATATTGATGGAATAAAAGATGTGGTACGGAATTTGAAGTCTCACAAAGCAACAGGTTCTGATGGTATTCCAGTGGAATTTTTAAAGGAAATAAATTCTAGTATTGCCCCAATTCTCGTGGATTCGCTGAATTCTTTATACGACACTTCCACGTTTCCTGAAATTTGGAATATGTCAATATTTTGTCCAATTTATAAAAACACAGGTGACGTTAACAATCCTAATAACTATAGAGGTACTTTTTAAATTAATGCAATAGCTAAGATTTTTTGCAAAATTCTTCATGTATGGTTAAATAAATGGATATAGAAAGAAGGAAAAGTGACAACATTGCAAGCAGGATTCAGAATTAACTATAGTACAGTAGACAACATTTTTATAACTACCACAATGTGGAAAAGGCAACTTCCGTGAAAAGAGGTAAGCTATTTTGTGCTCTTGTTGATTTTGAAAAAGCATTTGATACCGTTAATAGGGAAATACTTTGGTATATTCTAGAAAGTAAAGGAATCTCCACAAAATTCCTAAAAATGCTTCAAGGGATATATAAATCAGGCACGGCATGCGTGAGATTAGAATTAGATTGTGTAACAGATACATTCTCTGCGGAAAGAGGTGTTAAACAAGGTTGCGTACTTTCCCCACTTCTCTTCATACTATTCATAGATGTGCTCGTAGATAGACTAGCCACGGTAAATGGAGATGCATTCAGGACCGAAGATGAAAATATCTCAATACAAGCACTCCTTTTTTACCGACGACTTGATTATTTTCTCAAAATCACAAGCAGGTTTACAAAGAAGTTTAGATGTATTAGAAAATCTTCTGTGAAGAAACGAAACTAAAAGTTTCGTTAATAAAACAACGTTAATAAAACAAAAACCATGACATTTAAAAATGGGTGGGTCTACAGTAAGAATGAAATTTGGTCGTATACACGAGAAAGAATACATATATTTAGGAGTAACCATCTGCATGAACGTAACTTGGACGAGACATAAGGAGAAAGCTCGACGAAAAGGCAAATACATTTTAAGTAAAATAACAAAATCAAAAATTACAATTTCTGAAATTACACCAAGACATTTGGATGAAATGTTTCAAACTCTACTCATCCCGGGAATAGCGTACGGAGCGGAAATGTGGGGCGCGGGGGAAACGATATTTTATACTCGCTTCAAACGAAATATCTTAATATGGTAACGGGCATTGCTCAATGCACAGTAAACAGTGGCATTTTATGGGAATTTTGGTTGCTTGCCAATGAACCATATTTATAGTATCCAATTAAGAACAATTAAATATTGGCTTTCGATAAGGACAGGCACCAGGAACCCACTTGTAACTCAGTCTTACCATTGTAATACAGATGGAAAATGGGACAGGCAAATTAAAAATTTAATTTATAAAGCAGGAATCAATTGTGTATGTCAGTACAGTCCGTCGTTAAACGATATAAAAGATATTAAGAGAAAACTCCAAGACTTATACAGTCGTGAAATAGAAACTAACAGACTGGAAAAGAGATAACTTATTGTGCAAACCTTAGTAGCTGGACAATGGGGCAGAAAACCATACATTGATTGTCTCAAATCAAAAGAACGATCAGGTTACTGATAGTTTCGCGTAGGAGGGTGGAAATTAAGAAAACTGAGGGGGGATCGAGACCCTATTTGCCCACTTCGCGGCGAACAAAATGGAGATTGGATTCACATTTTACTAACATGCCCGAAAACAGATCAAAAACGAAATTTTATCCAAGTTGGTGCATTCCAAAATTATCATATTAACGTAGATTTAGCCATTGCAATAATGACAATAGAGTATCTGTAGTGCAGTCTCTGGGTCAGCTCCTAAGCTATGTGAGGCAGATGAGAGAAATAGTAATATGCGCTGAAACTACTGATTCAAATGAACCGTGATTCTGCCGCTTCGTTTTTTTCTTTTGTTTCAGGCGGAGACATGTTGAGAAGACATTCCAAAGCATTACGTCAATTATATGTTGTTGTTGTTTTTTTAGTATTTTAAATAATTGAATTTTATATTATCTTTATTTCTATGGCAAAACTTGTATATTTTACACTATAATTTATTTCTCTTATTTAAGTATCTTTTGTAAATATGTTTATATTAATTGTATAGATTCGTGACCTGACCGTTGGTTTTCCGTGGATCTCAACGGTGCTCATTGAATCGATAGTTGCAGTATACTTAAAAGATATTTTACAACTAAATTAAACAATATTTAAGAAGCACTAAAAGATGCTAAAAAATTTCATTATTTTCATTATTATTATCTGCTTTTTATTTATAGCCTGGTATACTTAGCACCACTCCTTTCATATGTGACTGAATAAAGAGGTACAGTTGTTAATAAATGTTCAAACAAATATCTCTATTCATAAATAATTTACTTGTACTTCAAAAATTTATTGTAGTGGAATTGATAGGAGTATATCATTTTTGCAACTACATACAATATAATGCAATTAAAATTGTGATACATATTAGTTTTATAATATGTTATATTAATATATTTGTAATTCATCATATAAGGAATATGACAGTTATATAACAAATATATTACAGCTATATGTTCTTAATTCATCATGTGAGGAATAGAATTAAGAAATCGTAATATCAATTGTTACATGGTATATTTGTCTGTAAAAAATATATGCATGCGTACACTATCTTTAAATTAGTGCAAAGAATCGTTCAATTTTGTGGGGATTTTTAATGTAAAAAAACGGAATATTAAGGAGATTTTTCTTTCTATAATACTACATGTATATTTACTAAAGTTGTTTATTACTTTGCAATCAACATTCAATAGGAACGAAAATAAAATCATTTAAATTTTGTTTCACGCATAAACAATATTAAAGTTTAGACGTATTCCGTGCTAATACTTGGGATATTTCATGCAATACACCTTGTTCGTACAAAATGCAAATATATAGAAATAGTTATATAAATACATACATGAACTTGTACTAAACTACTGCTAAATTTGATAACTTTCGGTCAGATGAAAATGGCTGGTCGCCATTTTCACCTGACCGAAAGTTATCACATATATTCTCCACGTGAAGGGTACACGGAAGAAATATGTACCTACTGCTAAATTTGTTAATGAGAAATAATAAGCTTAGTTATGTGCCTTATTAATGTACCTAAATGGGCCACATTATTTATTCTTTCAGCTACATATTTCTTTTCTTCTTAATTACAATGGAAATGTTTTAATATTCAATTTAATAAACTTTCAAAGAGTACAATAATAGTATTTATTGCATAAAAAAACCAATGTGCCTTAAACGGCAATATTCCGCGAGATGTTTACTAGAGGACATAAACTGTTAATAGTACTATCGATAAATATCAATAGTTTCAATCATCGACCATTATCGATAGTTAATAGCCGTCTATCGATAGTTTACGAAGGTCATATTTGAATCTTTTTGCCCCTCCAGTGTTGCTACCTATAGCTTCTCTTCAACTTGGGACACCTGCATGGGATGGATTTAAGTCAGAATGATCTATTGCATTAGTGACTGGAAACTTAACAAGTAAATAAACAAAGAAATAACTAAATTTTATTGTCACAAAAAACAAACAAACTTGGTATGACCACGTGGAGGATAATAGAATATCCTCTTTAAAACTCGATGGCAGTAATTTGACAATTTATTGTTCTAATTAGTTTGGAATAGTGGTAGGGAAATTTGATTTATTTTCTAGTACTTTTCTGTTGCAAAAACAGATTTTAATTATCTTTTTCGCATGAAGAAATAAATAAATTTATTGTCAAAAGCTGTTACAAATTGAACATGACCACGTGCAGGACAACAAATTAATTTACTCTCCGGAAGCAAGCAAGAGACCATCCCATACATTCCGATCTAGGGTCCTAGTCAGAATTTAATCGAAATTTTCAGCACTCTCTAAGAATAAAGAGTTCTGTTATAATATCAAAAAGAATACTTACAAATTTGTGTTTAATAAAACACAAAAAAGATACGTATTTACAAGTATTTATTTTTATCGAACTGTAGATTATTCGGAATATATTGTTTATAAATAGAACTTGTTACCAGTGGATATGGTTGTCATTATTATTATAAATGTTTATAATTTAGTTGTTAGTATGTTTCTTTGATTTGGTTTTATTATCCTGGTGCAAGTTGTAACTAAAACTTCTGTGTAATTTTGTTAGCTCATTACCATAACTCGAAATTATTTTGGATTTAAATAAGAGAATTTAAAAAAATTACAATCATATCTCAGAAATATTACAATAATGAGAATTATCGCAACGAAAATAATTACTTGGAACTAGTCAAACACTTCAATATAGATTATAAAAGAGGAGAATGGCAATGTAAAACCTTACGAGGAACTTGATGAATAACGAAGAACTGTTTTGAAAGGAAAATATTTTTTATTTATCTATTTTTAATTTCTGCATAGCCATAAATCATTTAACAGACATTTCTCTTTCGTCTTAAACAGTAATTTTCTCACAGATATATTGCGTTGAGCTTCATCACAAACGAAACAAGTTTCTTATAAGTTATCTTGCGGTGACACAACGTTAATTAACCTAATTAATTAACTTTACTCGCTCATGGATGTGACTCAGAACATCTTGCAAATTGGTCCCTTGTGAGTCCAGTGACAACTAATTGAGAAGTTAGAATGTTGAGTGCTAGTGAAAGGGAGGCGTAATTTTACAAATATATACAAGTATGTTGAGCCCTCGTTATTTAAGACCCCAACTTAGAAATTATTATCTGATCAATTTTTATCTGCATTTTAAACAACAGAAAAGTCAAAAATAAATATGTGTTATACATATAATTCCATCGTGATGCGAAAGTAACATTTAATGAAACGATGTCAGGAATGTGAAGTAACCTTGAATAAGGTGAGATTCACTCATAAATGCTAATATACTGAGAAATGAGAAAAGGTAATAATTTCGTCGACTTTGAGGTGCAGATAACTTAAATCACTTTAATATATTAAACGGGAAAGGGATTCACAAGTATTTCATTTTTATATTCAGTAACGCAAATTATTCAGTTACGCAAAATCAGCGGTGCACTTTCTTCATTTCATGCTTTGAATTGTATCGATATAAAATACTGAATCAAACTATTCTCATATTTTTTCTAGACATTCTTCAAACTTGAGATTTCTGTGCTATCCAAAATAAAGCGAAAAACAACACTTATTCGTATTACAATGAGGGTTAATCTCTCATGAACAGGCTCTCGAAGACTATCTTCTAACCATTTCACTTACCCCTATTGAGGGAGGAGTCTCGTTCCAATTCACTCTAACATTCTAAATCTTCTCAAAAGATCTTTTGTATTCTTACCTTTATGGCCTCTAACAGTAATCTCCTTTATACCCTTCATCTAGTAGTAATCACCTCTTAATTACCCCTTCAAATAAAAAATCTGTTTTTTGTAATTTGAATTATATACATTAAAATTGTTTTGTTTTTTTTGTCACAAGGCATTTTATGTCAATCATTCCATATAATACAGTCCATTCAGAAATTGTCTGCCTCTTTCAGCAAGCAACCCACAGTACTCACTTGCAGGGCGGATGGTATTCACTGGAGAATTAGTAAGGACACTCAGTAAGGAAGATAATTTTGTTTCTACACGAACTATTAAAATTGTTGGGATAAAAACGAGAAAATATATGCATAACACTAATATCTCACGAATTTAAAGTGTTTATGGCTTAACGGGCAAATAGTTATTATTTACAGAACGGACTCTTGGGACTCAAGACGACGTACGCTGGGGCAGAATACCTTAAACGTTGGTACAATTTCAAAAATTCAGGCATTATAATTACATTCGCTATATTGACAGTCATGTTACCAACATTTCAACGCGTAAGGTACCAAAAGACTCGTGACCGATAACGTTCCCGCACTCTGTCCCCTCAGTCATAAAAAATGCATTGTGGAAAGTGTTCGCGTGCGGCTCGTAAATTCGTTCGCTTCTGTTCATAATAAAAATAATTTTGCCGTGGTCAATCATTTTCAAATTTCACTCGTTTGTTATCGACACGTCAGTGTTAGATATGTGATATATTTTTATAACTAATACTAAGTAAAATCGAGTACCCACGATGAATCGTAACACTAAGAAATCATTATTGTAATCTTTCATATATATAGTTTGGTGCGAGTAAAATTGAAAAACAATTCAAATTCTCAACAAATTAACTTTTAGTATGTATATCAGGTTTCGAATTGGATTTGTCTAATTTAAGGAGCAAAATATGCCGCTTCTAGCCTAAAGTTAAGCCTGGGTGGTCGAATATAAGATGATCCAAGAAATAATTTAACAAGAAATATGATCATTGGCTTGAAATTTCCTTTCCCTGCTAAGAGCAGTCTAATTCAACGAAGTGTGGAAGCGGATGTCCAAAGAGTTCCTTTCGATGAAAGCAACAAAATCAACAGAAGTTTCTGTCCAAAACAAACAAACAAAAACGGATGGACACTGAAATATTCGTACATAAGTTGGAAAACTGTGAATTGAACATACACAATACGAATGAACTTGTCTGTTAGGAACAAACCGCGTCTTAGTAGATACAACAACCAACGTTTCGACCCTCATGCTGTGACCTTCTACAGGGCAATGTCAGAGTCGTACAGACCTAAGTCACTGTTGTACTCTGCGAGGTCGAACGAGTCACGCGTCGGTTATAAAGGTTCGGTTGGAAGGCATCATCCTGATTGGCCGAGCGCGGTGCCTAAACAGCGCGGGCCAGAGCGGTACCGGGTGGGGTGGATGTGGGGTCACTCTGCGTTTGGTGCACGAGCGCGGTGGATCGCTCAGGGGGAGTTAGTGTCCAACTTCAGGCGCTGCTCAGGATCAAGCCATGATCAACATTAAGATTGTTCGGTGTTCTGGTAATCTCTATGGCTTCTTTGATTCGTCTGGGCCGCCAACGATCCTCCTTAGTAATAATACGGGTGCCGTGAAAATTAAAGTCGTCATGCTTCGATCGCATGCAGGGCCACGGCTGATTTGATTGTCCTACCGTACTTAAAATGTCAAATGTATTCCCTCATTCTCTCTTCCATAGTTCGTCCGGTTTCCTCTATACATGCGCGACCGCAACTACAAGGTGTGGAATAAATAAATACCAACCGACGCCAATACTTGTCTTTAACTTTGGCAAGTGATTTACCCAACTTTTCAGATGCGCTGTAGACAGGTCGTAGGTCATGTTTCTTTAGAATTTTACCAACCTTGTCAGTTACTCTTTCAACATATGAAAGTAAGACGATTTTGGAGAACTCACGGTTTTCTACATTCTCCGTCCGAACATTATGGATAAGTTTAAGGGCATTATTAATGTCTTTGTTGTAGTAGCCATTATTGCGGAAAGTATCACGCAAAAGTCTCAATTCCTGGTCTAAACTCTCTTTTGTCACACACTTTCCTTGCTCGGGTGACTAATGTTTTAACACATCACGATTGATTGCTGGATGATGGTGTGACTCAGCATTCAAGTACGGTTGGTGTGAGTTGACTTGCGGTTCACGCTATGTGCAAGAGAGTCTTCATCCTTCCGTTATACGAGCACATCTAAGAACGGTAACTGTCCATCTGATTCAAACTCCGTCGTAAACTTGATGTTAGCACATGCTTGGTAGATGTACTCCAATATTCTGTCGCGGTTTTCACGTCCATGTTGCCAGATGAAGAAAGTGTCATCCACGTATCCCTAAAGATGTTAGCAATTACAGGAGAAAAGGGTGAACCCATAGCAGCTCCTTCTATTTGGGAGTACAATTTACCATCAAACTGGAAAAAAGTGGTGTTAAGACAAAATTCAGGTAGTTTGACCCACTCCAAGCCTCGCTGTTCGAGCTGTTATTCTATGACGTTCAGAGTTTCCTGGATAGGAACCTTCGTGAAGAGTGAAATAACATCGACACTCACCATGAGTTCCTCGTCACTTAAGAGTTATCTCACTCAGAACATCTACAAAGTGCTCAGATTTTTTTATGGTTGACGAGATGGTATCAGTCAGTGATAATAGTTGTTTCGCTAGAAAACGGACGAGAGGTTGAGTTGGTGCGTTGATGCCACTGACTATAGGTCTGAAGGGGACGCCGGATTTGTGCACCTTGGAGAGACCGTATGGTCCAGGTAAGGCATTGTTACCTCGTTTTAATGATTGTTTAATATCATCAGGTATAGAAGAAGCATTGTTGATGAGTGCATTGACCTCAGTCTTCATCTTCCTTAACGGGAGAGTACGTCCCGTCACTCAGGGGTTCTTCCACCTTAATGATGTACTCACATCGTTTCATAACGACAGAGGCGTTACCTTTATCCGCTGGCATGATAACTGAATCATCTCGCGTTGTCGCAGGTTTCACCAATGCATTCACCGCAGTTTTAAACAGTGCATCCCATGTTGGCAACACGAGCACAAAGACCTACAGATTATAAAACACGCAAATTAAAAATAATTCAAATAGCCATCTATTTTTGATTTAAAAATCCATTATTAGAAATAATACTAATTTTTAATGAAAATCAAATATTAATTGTTTGATAAAGTTAAAGAAATTGCTTAAACAATACCATTCATATTACCGGTTTTACAATTGCAGAAAATTGACTTTTTCATACCAAGTGGCATTGGATCATTAAATCCACTTACAGGAAGATAGACCTGGCCATTCGATGATTTAAACCAATCGCATTCTTCAGGGTGAGAGGTTATTCCAAAGCCAGTGATGAGACAGCTCAACATAGTTTATTTGATTGTAAGAAATTGGACAAGAAAGGGCAAGATATATAAGACACTTGAAACATGAAGGGACACGAAATTTACAAACGAACACGAGATGATGAAGACAAAAGAAAGATTTTTACAATTCAGAGAGTATGTGAATGAGATAGGAAAGATAAGATACATATAGGGACGACAAAAGAACAATAGGCGAGAAGACATTACGTAGCTGACAAACAAAGAACGCACATGGATGACTACTGACTGAAAGGAGTAAATGAATGAAGATGCCTAAGATGTAAAAAGAGAAAATTAAGGATAGAGAAGCCTTGCAATGAAAATGTAATAGGCTAGGTAGTCAAAAGGCCAATACTCAATAAAAATGAGAATGAAAAAAAAAACCAGTATTGTCAGCAAAATATGTTTTTGACTCAGTTGGCGGAAGGATGGCGACTTGAAATTTGGTTGTAATAGAGAGCCTGACCATTTTTTGCAGGCTCTCTATAGTTAAGAAAGCAAATAGATTGACCTTGAGCAGACTGAATGAGATATGATTCCCCACAATAATGATAGAGTGGTCAGTTAAGTACACACCTCATTAGGTTCAAGTTGTGGAATTTGCCTCGGAAAATGTCATAATAATTTTTTCCTCAACTTTCAAGATTGGTTTTTGTTGTACAAACTGTCTTTGTTGGAAAAACATTGTAGCATGTTCGAAAAATACTGTTTTAGTAAATATTTAAACACGTTCTTTTGTCGATCTCGAAAAAAATGGATGTGGTGTCGCACCCAGTATGGGCATAAAACAAGATTCCACTGCAAACATAATCGCCTAATGATTTTTTACGGTGAGAAATATCAGTAAAACGATCTGCGGAACAGATTTTTTGAGACCTCAGGAACCAAACATTGTCATCGTCTTTAGTATAGTGCAGTAGTGAAACGCTCACTTCGGTGTCTTCTGCAAGTACTACCCCTCTCTTTTCTGAAATATGCGGACAACACTAACGGAAGGTCGGCATCTGCGCTAGCTCGCCAACATTCGAAAACACTCTATGACTAGTGGAGCATTAAAATCTTAATTAGTTTTCGCTTGTTTTGAGTATTGAGCATAAAATCATATTGGGTCGTATGAATAAAAACAGTATATGCTCTCTTTCTGTTGTTTTGTAGGATAAAATAAAATCGATATGAACAAAATTTACGAGCATTGCCTCGGCCCGAAGCTTAACTCCTGCCCTAGACATGCGCGATATTTGCCTCGGATGAATAAAGATGTAGTACGTACTCTTTTCTCAGAACTTTGCTTCACCGCTTTCTGAGACACCTACGTTCCATGCTCATTTGTATGATTCTTACTGCTGACGGCTCGAATAGTGTGTGAAGAGAAAAAAGAGAACTTGCAACAATCAAGTTTTTAAATGAAGTGAATAAAAGAAGGAAAGTACGTGGAAATTTTTTAGAGCCTTTAAACTATTTACTGAAGAAAACGTGAGTCTATTTACTCTGGTATTGAAGATTATTTTGAAAGCAAAGGTGATTTTATTTTATATGATAGGGGTAATTTTGGTAATAATAGGTAATACGGGATTTATAAGGGTTGTAAGAGAAGATAGAAGGTAATTAATAAGATTAAGGTAATGGATCAAATTATCAAAATTGTACCCAATGTGGATTAAGTTTCCTGTGACAGAAGTGAAGATTAATGCAGATAAATTAAAATAATAATAACTTGACACTTTTGTTGCCACTGTATCAGTCCTGTCACTCAGGGAAAGGATGTTAGTGTGAGTGGAAGGTGATATGTCAGGAAGCATCTCTGGTTCAAGACGTCTCATAACGGAGAAGTAGTGACAGCGTAAGGGAGGTAGCCCAACTACTTCCGATATTTTATATCCTATAAATAACTATAAGAATACCTCCCATCAAAGAAAAAAATTAGGAAGAGAAGAAATGGGAACTTTGCAATGCCTGAACCGTATTGAAAATTTAGGGCTTCGGTGAATTCAATAACATAAGCCCCAGCGCGTCTTAACTACACGATAGGGAGGTACCTATCAATTCGTGGAGACGGTTCCTGGTCCCACCTAGCGTGTGCTTATCCAACCATTTAAATCAATTCAAAACCCAACATATTGCACATAATATTAAAAATAATAAATAAATTTATCGTCAAAAAAGCAGTACAAACTGCCTATGACCACGTGGAGGACAATATACTAAGATGTTGCTCTACAAGCTTTGTTGCAAGTAATACAGCGATTTAGGCCACGGTTCACAACATACAGATACTTGAAGAAAAAACAAAACGTTGAAACCACATTTTTAAACCTTAAATGCGAATTTACCGAAAATCGGTAAGACTTACTGAAAACGTAAATGAAAGAGCGTTTTAAAACAAAATAACAAAACATTTAGGGCTGTAGCATAATTCATAACGGAGATGCAACTGTAAGAACCAAAACCTTAAATTTCAAACTTTTCCGTCATATTTTTCCATGTTGTGAAACTCGGATCGATGGGGAACTTTTAGGATTTAATACTCTTAGAATATACAACAAATTGCAAAAGAGATACCTTAGTTCCGAATTTTTTCCGTATTATTCCTTTCTTGTCCCTAATTTACCTGAGCTAATTGACCAAATGACTCAAGAGGCGCAAGAGGTGCGCAACAAGGATTTTAAAAGTTAATGTGAACATTATTCAAGAAAATGCAGCCGAGAAAAATCTAGTGAAGATATTTTAAACTTTTTTCTCTCATTTCATATACAATATTGAAATAGTAAAAGAAAAGATCTAAAAAAAAGTAAATTGAAGAAACGCACTCAAGCCTCCGACAGTCACTGAGTACCAAGGAAATGAAAATGGAGAGTTTTTGTTTCCTTTTTTGATAATGATTGAAACATGTATTGATTTACCATCAATTTATAATTAGACTTTTTCAGATTTTATAGTGATCAAAAATAAAAAACAATGTTTTGTGTTAATACATACATTTACTTACTTATTTATTATCGTATTAACATACGGTTCATGGCAGTTGGCAATTAATACCAACTTTAAAGCATTTTGCCCCAGTGTGCCACGGTAGGTTAATTACCCGGGACTCTAAAATAGACTTTACTGTTGGGTAAGCTTACAACAGCACTCACGCGCTGTGCAGGAAGAGTTGGGATATAACAGAAATGTATTTCTTAGTGAACTGTAACTTGAATCGCAAGGTAGGAGAAAAATAAGTTACATTACAAACTTAGTGAGAAATATAGACATTTTCATTAAACTTTAGTATTCCTTTTCCTCAAGCAATTGTCCATTTTAGTACTTATTTCGTTCTTAATTTTATTTGTTACAAAATAATATTAATACCAAGTTTATTCGCATCTCCCCTGTACTTGAGAGTAAATTGAATTGTATCCATGGGGCACCAGACACAAAATATGTGCGATCTGCCATAGGGCAGATCTCGCACGTACTTTGGAAAAAACTGTTCGATAGATACACCGGACTGCGCTGTACTTTAATAAGGAATATTTAATAGAAAAATGTGAAATCTTATAAAAATAATAAATATTAATAATTAAATTGCATATTAGCTTACATCTTATAACATGGATTTGAAAAGAGATGGACAATGCGTGGAGATTCAAACATCCCTTTTATATCTATGAACAAAGTAATCGCCTAAAACGTTCAAAGATTTACGCTGTGGGTTATTGTAATGACTTTTCTCTATTTTTCATGATGAAAATTCGATCGACAGATCTATCTTTTAGTCTTCCATCTCGTTCTGCTTCCTTCTCAGTAGGAAACCCTACAGCTTGAGCGTGAAACAGTAGTTAATGCACGCAGACACATCGTGCGCATCAACTGTTCGGCCCCGCAGGTTCTCAAGGCGGCCGCATCAAAGTGCACAGTGCTGTAGTCGATCCTCAGGTCTTTTTAGGGGAACGAAAGAAAAACTGCTGAGAGGGAATTTGCATACATAGTACAAGCCCCCTAGGTATCTACTTCGTCTTCGTTTTATCTTCTATCTATCTTGCGCTTATCTTCCCTTTCACCACCTGGGCACTAGAGTTGGTTAAAGAAGAAACGAACGCAATGTTGCCGGAAGAGGTAAAATTGAAAAGTTAGTTTGGCGTATCGGAAGATGATTTACTAAAAAATAGTGAACATTTTCTAAATTTCTATTCAAGGTATTTTACTTTGAAATATTATTCAATTCTATTTTACAATAATTATACAATACACATCTGTAACATAAAAATGGAGTACGTGTGCACTTAATGTACTTCTGTGATATTTCAATTGATTGTTTCCTTAAATAGTGTTGATTTTGTTTCTACAGATATTGAATATATTGTCGAAATCAACTTAGTGCAAAAAATAAACAATTGAAAACTCCTCGACTGCCAACATCTGCATAATAATCTCAGCAAGTTCTAAGATAAATAATTTATTATAATTCCACAATTCTTTCTAGTCAGTTATTCAATGTACTACGAGTTCCACGATGAATAAAATTTCTAAAGTTAATTCAGCTTTAAATTTGATACTAACCAAGTATTTACTCTGGCACGTCAAAAACTCTTCAAAACCTTCAACAATTATAATTAAAATTGGTTCTCTTTCAATCTTATTGCGTGTTTTCTTTAGTCAAAAAATGTATATTATATACAAAGCCAATGGTACAGTTTCATTCTTAAAAAAACCCAATACTAATTGGATTAAGATGGAAATTAGAATACGAGAATTATCGGGATAACCTAACAACCAGATTCAGCAGATTTACTTCCTTGGTAAACACACTTCAGAAAGTGAATCTTCTTTACAATTAACCATTTCGATTAATAATTTAGAATAATAATTTAAAATAAGAATGTACATTCAAGATATTTGCTAATTTGCTATAACGTTAACAGCACAGGCGAACATTTCTTGGACAAAGCAAATATAAGAGAATTGTTGAATAGAAATGAAGTCAATTATGATAACACGTTCCACGTGTATGATTCTGCATTCAAATGTATAATTTGATGTATGACCTCCATTAAATTTGCTATGAAATATGGAGACAGTCCGTTTATTGGGATGGGTTCTCTCTTCAAAGCAGAACTCAGATTTGCTGTTCACACAATTACCCATTGTTATAGCGAATACTCAAGAACACAATTAATTCAACATTGACTATTGATTTTCTTCTTTTAACATAACTTAATCTAGTATTATTAAATAAATAGCAAGAATAAATTGGAAAGCAAACACTTTGTAGTGACAGAAAATTGAACTAAACCGAGAATGTCAAATTAAACACAAATTAGTCACAATACATGTGATCGTGATGTTTGTTTGATTTACTAGAAACCCCGCGACTCTAAAGGTTTAACTGAAAACGTTGGAAGTGAAAATAATTTCAATTTATTCAACGATTTATTGACATTATATAAACATTAACAAAATAAACTTTCTTGAAAAAAGTTTATTGCGTATATGGATAAAATAGCTATGCGAATAAAAATGATATTATTCCCTGTATAAATGAAAGTGCACTTTAAAGCCTTGTGACAAGGGTAGATAGTGGAACCTAAATACCTACTTTAAATAGATTTTACACTTGTAAAATGTTGACGGCTTATAATTATTATAAGGATTGATGATATATTAAAGCAAAATAAATAAATTAGGTGTTTCATTAAAATACCTCTTCACTTACCGTTGTTCCCGCACGAGACGGAGTACTTATTAGTTTCCGTGTGCCCAGGAATATTATCCGAGCGCCAGAGCACGCGTACAATCTGACAATAAGCGACGGACATGAAGAAGAGTGGACACGTGTAGAGCAGCATACTCTTGATGATGGTGAAAGTGTTCTCGGAATCCATGTCCCACGTGGGAGAGCACTGCGTCATCAAGATAGTGTCCAGACTCCAGTCGTCCTTGCGCTGAACCTCCAGGACAACCAGCTCAGGGATATCTGCACATAACATAGAACCTTGTGGTAAACCTTCGATAATAACTTTATTTCTAATGGTGATGCAAAGTACTTAACAGTAGCAATCACAAGATGCATAGATATACAAGTACTTTGAATTTAAACGTAGTTTACAATTAACGTGCAAAAAATTTGGCTACTTGCGGCAAAAATATTTTTCGAGTCTAATAGTACTGCAAAAGTAGATCTCATTAACGGCTGTAACATAAATAAAATTTTTGATAATAGTTCATTCATTTACTTGTTTGTTGTAACGTGTAGTTCACACAAAACAACCTATAAAGTTTCTTCTTTATTATTCTCTTAACGCATGGTAAACTCGTAAATATTTCCATCTTAGGTTTCTCCATTTAATTTTCGATAGTTTTAATGCTAATTTTCTTGATGTCAGGACTCTTGCTTATTTATTACGAAAGATTTGACCTCACGAAAGCTTTTCCATAAGATAATATGAAAGTTTAAATTGACTTATATGCGCAAATTATACCGCTGATTATGCATGGGAGTGCGTGACTCAAACTGGAGTGTTGTGGAGGATATACTTTTTTTCATAGATCATACAATAAAGAATTTACATCGCACCATAGTATAAGACAAAATGGGAAGCAAATAACATTTTTTGGGGGTTTTACGGCTCGCCGACATCAATGTCATTAGATGGTAGACATTAGGTCATCATTTTTTACAAAGAAACATAATTAGATGGCGAATATATCTTTACCTCACGCATTTTATGGCGAAGAACATCGTACATTGAGTTCCTACAGTCTGATGTAGTTCGTGGAATGTGAAAGCTAGGTGTTACCTGCACTAATCCATAACCCGACTGGAAGATGAGCCACATTCACCGCAAGTCGCATCAATATGTAAGTACGACAATTATGTTGGTGTGTGTTGGATGAACCACCAATTCTATCGCTAAAAAAACGAATTTCAGTTAAAATAAGTTTTACCTACTCGGTAACCTGGAAGTACTGTATTTGTTATTATCTGCTTCGTGTTATATTTAACGGTCCACTATATTTCTGATTATTATTGTTTGGTCAACCAACTATCGAGTAATGAAAGAATAGAATATAAAGGATGCTAAGTATTCCTATTTAAATATAAATGTTTATGTGTACAGTTTGTATTTATTGAAACTGTAAACTAAAATATTGTGTTTGTTAGAAGTTATTTGATCAACCTTCCTTCACTTCAAACCAGAGTAATTTAACCACTGTTACGGAACATTTGATGTTCTTCGCCATTAGAAGCGTGCGGTGAAGTCCTGTTTGCAATCTAAGTACGTTCTATTTTTTGTATAAATTAATATTTGCTTCTTATTTCGTCTTTTATTTTGGTGCAAAGTGAATTCTTCATTTCATTACCTATTTGCGGTTCCACTTCTAACTATTCCTAAGAGTGATGATTTCCAAAACATGTATGGCAACATTATCTTTCTTCTGAAAAACTCCCTCAAAGAACATAATTTGAAAATAATATTTAAGAAGTGATACTGGATGTTTTACTAAAAACTTCATTTTAGGGTTACCATAATGTTACGGTTAGGGAAAGAAATCGCAATGACACATTGTGATAACGGTTGTGGTTATTGGAATGAAGAAAATATTCCCTTTATGTAACATAATTTTTCTTTTTTTAAACATTTTGTGATTACAAAACATAAAGTAAGGTTTCAGAAAATTAAATTATGTGATAATGTTATGTGATTTTTCTTCTCAAAATATTACATTAAAGATTAGAGAACTCAGTATTTTTTTCACAATTTGCATTTAATGAAATATTTCTAATACCATGCGAAGGATACGTATGATATGTTGTTAGTCTTCCGGTTCATATTTCTTTAACTACAATGCGTAAAATCATTTATTTTAGAATTAAACATTTTTATCCCTTTTTCCATTTCCAAGAATTTCCTCTAAACAAAGAAATGAGATAACTAGCCCAGTTTCACGTATTCTTACTTATTATTGAACTCAACCATCCAAATATTTTGTTTATATTATTATTTTGGAATTATACCTATGTTTATTTCATGAAACATTTCAAACGATATTCTACTTTTTGTCTCAAAAATGAATCGTACTTTTATATGGACAATCTATATCTCCCCACAAATGACAAAGACAATGTGAAGTTCTTGGCAGTTTTCGATTCTACATTGTTTGTCGAAAGATTTCACCACTATGTTGGCGAAACATGACACCGAAAGCTACAAACTGGCTGATGTTATCAAGTATAGTATATTTACTACATCACTTAATCATGTGTGATTGAAGTAGAGTATATTTTATTGAGTAAAATTATTATGGTAAGCCTAACGTACAACAATTAATAAGAAAATGGGTTGAAATATTCCAAGCAACGTACTCTGTAGGAGCTAGTATTTGGAGTTGATACTGCCCTCAACCTATTCTTGTTTATTAGCAAATGTGTAGAAACACATTTTGCTGTCATTTTAGGATACATGAGAAATTAAAGGGCACTACATCAACACCTAATTGAAGATCGAACCTTCTGCAGATTAGAAAACTAGTGGTGCAAAACCATTGCACTTACATTCTCATATACGATTCTCAGTCTGGACTAGAGAGCGGCATTAAAGCATTCTATTAGTAGAGATATGATTTTCACATGTTACTCTATATTTTGATCGTCTTCATTTTACCCAATGTAAATGTTTATTAAAGAAATAATTTACTATCATTTACATAAAAGAATCTCTAATATACAAATTCTGTTTTTTTCGTGCTGGGTGGGGGGAAATAAGATCAGAAAGATTTATATTCTATTTCAAGAGATATATTTATTAATAAATATAAAGATAAATAGAATATTATTAACGTGAGAACAAAGCCAGCAGACCATAAATATTCTTATAAAATTTAATAAGGAACTAAAGAGTTAATTTTTTGCAATTTGCAATTTCAAAATTATATTAATAAACACTAATCGTATCTATTAAATATTTGGGTTAAAAAGTGATACTAATTGTTTTGTTTACATCCTGTTATTTCGTAACGCTCCTTATCTATCTAGTCAAAGAATTCCATAAGTATTAAAATATATTGTTTAAAATAATACTATTCTTAACAATTGAAACTGTTATAAAGTATTAAATTTTTAAAAATCACGAAAAACAAAAAAAGATTAATCACATGTTTGCTTCCTAACAAAAAAATCACGTCACCAAGATAATTTTTCAAACGATAAGTAATATTATAAAATAACACACTCGCGAATCAAATAATATGCACGAACATTAAATATGACACACAGCATGAATAAGTTAACTAGAGCATCCGGAAAAAGGAGCAGTGGACACATCTCATACATGAGCTTACACAGCCAAAAGATGCAGCGTCACCGAAAGAGACAATACGAGAACGGTGTAGAGGTCACATCAGTGGAAGATTCACGATACCAAGAGAAACATTAGATGCAGACATTTCTCTATTCTCCTTTTACAAAGTATGAAATCTCTACAAAGGTATAATCTTTGGATTCACACCATTAGCAAACTTAAAACTACGCGCATTAACATAAACTAAGATTTTTGGTCGGCGTTGGAGTTATTTTAAAAACAACATTTTTGGAATCAGGAACCAACAAAACAGGTATTTTTAAAAAAGTTACGTGATCGATTTTTTTTCGGTTCTTTACGACAAAACAAACGAACTATAACATTTTCGTCGGGCTCAAAACCAATAATTCAACTTCTTAGTGTCTTTATTAGAAGCAGCTGCGTCT
>NNCF01131981.1:21439-34094 GCA_002313205.1 Laupala kohalensis
AAAATCATAAGAATTGAAATAACACTAAATTCACGATTTATTGTTACAATAGACACGCCCCTAGACAAAGCCTAGAGAACCTGTATGATAAATCCGCCTCTACCAGAAGGAAAAACGGAGAAAAAACCCGGGCCAGGATGGTTCGTACTAATTGTACTTTACGCACAGAACATTTAAGCAAAATCGTTTACTTAGACCTTCATGTGAAGGACCCTTTGTTTTAAAGCAAAAACAAAATTAGAGCACGTGCATCGACAACAAGTAAAATCTATCGTAAATACGAAATATGAATTAAAATGATTCTTCCATTTACTCAGAATCGCTGCGTACGGACAGACAGACGGACGGACGTTATGCCACTTTTTTGGAATAAGGTGTTACCAAAACGGATATTTCCGCAAAAATCTCATTTTTTCACGATTACAATACTTTCTATATACTACGTATATGGAAAAGGAAAAAGATTTTCTTTACTGACACGTAAAAATGTAAACGAAATAGGAGCATAAAATATTTATAAGAATTATCAAATAACTTTGAGTATATTTATGAGGTGATGATAATTTTTTAAATCCCCCTCTTGGATGTTACGTCCATAGTAACTTAACAAATTGTATTGTACTTCATGTAGATCGATCAAAAGAACCAAGAGGAGAATGGAGCACTGCTCCATCTTAATATCAAAGAAAGTTGGGTTTATTAAAATGAGGTTCCCAAGTGTTTGCTGAAAACTTAAAAGTTTTGACTACTTAAGAGCCGGTTGTGAAGAACCATTGACTGCGAACTTTCGTTCATAAAGTTTATATTCTTGCTCAAACCTTTTTCTCAACTTTGTGTCTGAGAAATTAAACGTAACGCCTGAATTTTTCATGCTCAACTTCAGAAGTTGTACCAGATACCGTTTAAACGGCATACATAATAACCCATAAATATCCAAACGATATTAAAAATTAACATTAAGTACGAAATTAGGATGCTAATTTGAAGATAAGAAAGAAGGAATTATAGAACGTAATTTGTTTGCTTAGCGCATCTGAAATTTCGTCTCGTTTATATTAGAGCTCACTTCACAGATGTATAGAAGACCTTTCGATTAATATATTGTAAATACACGGGAATTTACGTCAGACATATAATAGATATCTGATATTAACATTACTATATTATGACACGTTTGTGCAGTTTCTGATTTTTAACATATTTTGTGTGTATCTTTGTGTTTAATATCATGATCGATTGTTCTGTAATGTTTCTTGTTAGCATAATTTGTGTCATCTGACGACGACTTCAACATAAAATCGAAATATTGTGAGATTTTAATAACAAAATATATACTGTTCGTCCGTATAAGGTCATGAGTGTATAATTGTTTAAGGTATAGAAAATTTTGTACTTCACCGTTTTGTGAGTATTGAAAAATTATATAGCCATTTCATTTTTCAATGAGAAAAAAAAACAGTGAGTTGTTTAAGTTTTCACAAAGTATTAGGTTTAAACTATGACTTTAAAATATTGTTAGTAATAATTCATACATGATAAGGGATACAAATATATACTTGTCAACCAATCATACGTGACGTTTTTCACCATGTGACTAAGAATAGAGGGATCAATTCTCAATCTCCCCAAAAAGGTGACTCAATCATTGATTGGAGTTTCTCCATTGCTATAAATAAAATAATGGACTTTCGAGAGGTCCATTGGACACGGATGAGGTTATTTATTCATAGTCTTATGATGATGTTCATGCATGAAATTACATATGCAGGTTATCGAGATTGACCCAGAATGAAGACGTATAACTAGTGAACCTGTCGGAAGTTTTCGTAGCCAAGAATACCACCAATCACTTGGATTACTGTACCTTGAAATTAATAAATAGCTAATACGATGGTTATTCGGAATATCTTTTCATGGAAAACAAACGTAAAAAATTAATGATAAGAATGAACTTTGAAATTTATGGAAGACTGTGAGGAGTCACACCTGTTAAGCAGTTCACGAAAGAACTATTTTTTGTGTGGTTTTTATAGAATGGTCTAGTGATAAGTAACGTCATGGTAGAGAGATAAGGAACTTAGTTACCACAAATTCAATTTGTACTCAAAACAAGTTATAAAATTATACATAGTTAATATATAACCGAAATAGGGCTATTAATAATTGTTAATACTTTCCTTAAAAAAAATGTAATTTTATTGAAATTGAAATTTTTTGTGATGCAAATAAAAACTGTAGATGAATATAATATGATTTTTCAACGTTTTTCAACACTTGGGTGTTTATGGATTAAATCGTTATACTCACGTTCAAATTCCTTTCCCCACCCCACCTCTCCGATGTCTGACCAGGATGACAACACGCAATTTCTTGTCAAGATATCCCGCACGAATAGCGGTTTTTGTTTATTATCTCTAGTTCAAAATATTTTACATTATGTCAGTTAGGTCTGCTTTAAAATAGCTCTTACTTTGGAAACAGAAGTTTGCGTCTATCGCTCAGAATTGCTAGTGGCTATCCTAGTGTTCGTATAAACACGGAACCTTCAAACCACTAGAGGTGTGAGTGAACATAATTTTATTTTTCCAACGTTCTCTACCCCTAGTCATTAACAGGTTCTCGTTAATTGCAATCGAATTCAGCCCTTTTTTCATGAAGACTCTTTAGTCCATTGGGAGGGAACTGTTTGATAATTAAAGTAAAAGTCATATGAGAGATTGCCAATAGCGATAATTCAGAGATCAGACAGCCTGGGAAATGAGATACTACTCATACTACATGCAGAAACCCCAACCCAGCACATGAGCATATCATGACAGCTGTCTCAAGTGGTTTTCGTATTTATGGCATACGAACTCTGGGAGACGGCGACTTGCACACGACTAGATTTTTGTGATACGCGCGGACTCCAGATTCTGACTTGGAAGCTATTATAAAGCAGACTGTACTGGTGCATGAGTACGCAAAAGTTTTTGGACGTGCTTTGTAAAGAAAATAATAAAAAATATTTTTATTCTTAGGGTGTACTTGGACAAGACATGTTGCATCCCTGGAAAATGATCGAGGTGAGGAGAGGTGAAACTTGAACATGAGTTCACCCATTAAATAATATCTCGGGAACTAATACAGATAGAAGAAAATAGTTTCCGTATCAGGTTATCGTTCTTTTCAGAGTCATTAGCTTCCAAATTTCTGAAAAGTTTCTGCATTGATTACCCGCATAAATACCTATTTTTTATGAAATTACTAGCAATTTTCCCGGTTTCACTCGGGTCATAAGTGACGATGTACAAATAAAAAGTGATGCTTAATAAATGTGTAAACAAATATACATTAAAAATAATTTATTTGTGAATCAATTGGATGCAATAATTGTTGTATAGAAAAATAATTTTTCGTTTTCTATTCCAATCTTAAACCTCTAATATTTTGTTATATCACTAGTTGCCTTGTAAAAATAGAGCTTTCAAGAAATTCCATTGCAAATTTCCAAATTGTAATATTTTAACACAATTTACGGGTATGAAAAACATAAAAACTGTAATATCTGAAGTAACCGCTAGATACGTTTTCTTAAACACCTGATACTTGTGAAATAATTTATCACAAATAGTTGGCTAAAATTAAGCTAGCTTACATATTAAGTTAAAAGGTCCTGCTTCATATGAGATAAACTGGAAATTCATAATTATTGTAGTTCTGGCGATCATTCGTTACAAATACACAAAGAAATTCTTACTTTTATATGCCATATTATAAAGATATTGATGTAATAATGATTGTTGAGTTTAGTAATAGAGAAATGCATTTTCCTTTGATTATTTATTCCGTTGTTCATACAAAATTGTTTTTAATACTTTCTTAAATATTCTGTATCGGGTACTTACCAAAAGCAAGAGCGAGCAGCCATATGAGCAAGATAGCAGTCTTCGCTCTACTCGTGGTGGATTTGAATTTCAGCGGGAAGCAGATGGCGTACCAGCGGTCCACACTGATGAATGTGAGCGTTAGGACTGAAACGCCCACCGACACCGTCTGCAACATTCATAAACATATTATGCACATTAATACAATAAATATTTCTCGATTTATATAGTTCAATTCATTCAGTTCGTGTTTACAATATAATACAGTTACCGACCAATCAATAACATAAATAAAACAAATACTGCGTCTGTGCCCATAAAATTGTTTATTGCCTCATAAACTGAATGGAAGTTAATTAAAGCGTTGGTGAAGCAATAAACTATATATTACAGGTAGAAACGCAATGATTATCTTTGTTCATAATATATGATTTCAGTCAACATTGAGTCCCCGCATATAATGAACGATTTACGCTCTTTCTGGCAATGTGTGAGACGTCCGGATTTGGTGGATATTGATCCAATCAGCACATGTTATTGTATTGATCATTGTTCATGCGAGGTCGGTCACACTCACCTGACGTTTATGAGATTTTTCTCAATTCAACCGTGAAAAATACAGAAAAAAGTCACCAAATGAAACAGATTCCTTTATCTTCCTGATCCATGAACGACTCCAACGTCTAGCCCAGAGATGAAGGTAGTGGGTAATATAAAGAATACTTACTCAGAAAATTATGACAACAAACTTAGTAAATATAGTTCGTTAAATATATTCGTGTTTTTAACGTGTAAGTGTAGGGATTGGAGATGGATGATAAAATAATGCCTCAGTGGTTCCAAGTGGGGAAATTCAAAGGTGTCGGATGCTCTTCCTGACGTACCTCATCGAGGAGAATGATATACGACGTGGGTGCGAATGATAATGAATGATTATTGGTGTGGAATGAAAGACGGAAGAAACGGATACATATTATAGTCCAAACAAACCTTGTCCTTTCTTACACGAAATTTTTCTCGGACACAAACTAATGTATACTTATTACGAAATACACAAATATTTAGAATACTATATGCACACATGTATTTTCACTTATAGAGTGAGATTATTACAGATTTACATATTGTGATATTTCTTTCCTTTATCAAAATTTATTTCACAAGATTAATCAAGTCCCAAGTCATATTCAATTACATTCTAAGAAAAACTATCATGTAGCGACACGCTACATAGTGACATTTACTAATAGTCACCAAAGCCAACTCCCACGAACTTGACTCCCATCATTACAAGGAGACCTAGTCGACTGTTAGAACCTAGCAACGGGAAACTAGAATATAATTCTACTGTGTGCTTCACTACGAGTGACATCAGTCTATCGCTCTTCCCCACGGGAGTAACATCGCGTTCTAGTACGAGTTCTCAATGCCCACCTACACTATCAACGTTAAAAATCAGTGCTAAGTTCAACTCGGCGTCTGAACTATTTACTCGCCGAATTATTATTCGAGCCAAGTGTTATTATTCAGTGACTTTCTCAGATTTCCACGGACTTTATGTATGTACTGCATGTAAGTAATCTATATTGATTCATGTCCTATCAGGAATTGTTTTAAACTCATTTAACTATTTCAATCAGCACTAGGAGACCTATGACAGAATGACCAAGTATATTATTTCATGTACCTTGCTATGTACGTTTCTCGTTCTCAGTCTGCGCACATTAAATGACCAGTGCCTTTTACATTGAATCTACGTGTACATAATTTCTTATAGTGCATTTAGTTTTACCTTCTCTTATCTAATAATATTTTGTGGGGAATTCATACTCGAACACGCTTGCTACATTTAAGTATTAATACCAATCAAGCACTTACAATGATTAATAACTTCCCGACACATACATGAATGTAAGGTACATATTATAGTCCAAATAATGTATCCAATTCTATTTTCAAAATAGGGAGAATGAAAAACAATCCTCTTTTATATTCAACCATCAATAACATTAAGAAATAAAATAAGTATTTTCATTCTATTTATTTATTTACAGATTTTAAGTTTTAACACGTTAATTTACATAACTTAATCCTATTATTCACCTTGCAAGGGTTCTGAATCTTAATGTCTTAGCGCCTTTTGTCTGCTATTCTCTGGGGAGCAATTGGAATAGATGGCTCAGGGGGGCCTCTGCTATCATGTCACTTTGTCCATTGTCCTTACTCGTTCATCTTCCTTGAAAAAAGTTTGTTCGTCAAACTATTCACCCTTTTTTTATTTCTAACAGACATGTTATTTGGCTTTTTTATTAGTCCCCTGTCTCCTTCGCCGACCGTATATCCATGTTGTTTCTATTTCATCCATTCATCCCCTTCAAGACCTTTTCTGCGTACTCAAAATATAATATTCAGGCCATCAGAGGTAGAAGGTGTGTACACAAACACCTACATCATAGGTAAGGCTTTTTATTCGAAAACCAATCTCAACAATCTTAAACGAACCCTTCTCTATATTGGTACAGTTATTCAGTCTTAAGACCGTTATCTCATGTGAGTCGTTAACTAAAATAAACGTTCTATGAAGGCAAGTAAGAAACACTTACTTCACACATAATTGATCTCTGTCACCTATAAATTAAAAAAATAATGAATCAAATTAATAAGTAAAATTTCTACAAATAAAGGAGGAAATAATATTCTTGAAAAGGTGTCTTTTAAGTGTAAATATAACATGTTAATCTACTAACTGAGTACTCGCTGCTTAGCTAGCGAGACTTTTGTACAACATTTTTTTTCTAAATTTTGTTTGTGAGGAGACAAATCTGAACTGAATTTCCCAAATCTCCGGGTGTTGTTCTAGGACACACCTCAGAGAACGTATATAACGAATTTCATAGTTCCATTCCAAGCGGCCTCGTCCCTCCGCTGTAAAAATGAATTCTGCGTTCAAGCAATATATTTATTAATTAGACCGACGTTTTGACAGCGAACTCTATCTTCCTCGGGGTTTACTTGATTATCATTAAAAATCCATCATTAAACTACGTCATCAACAAAAAGGAGAGATGATGAGTGATAAAAAAGTCTGTGTTTTTGTTGTGGTATATGGTGATGGAGATGACGTAGTTTAATGATGGAATTTTATTGAGGATCAACTGAGTCCTAAGATTGCGTTCGCTGTCCAGACGTCGACCTAGTAAATAAATATATTGCCTAAACGCAAGAATTTATTCTTAAACTTCGTTATGGTATATGTTTAAAAATGTTAAACGTTAAATACTTAATTGTAATTTTGAAACAAATCACAAAGATTTTCTCGTCCATTTAAATTTTAATAAAATAAATCATTTTAAACACGAAAATCAAATGACGTTCCCCATATTCGTGACGTTGCGTGATATTCACAAAAAAATGAGAAGATCTTGCTGTATATAACGCATAAATTATCTCGTTTGTTTTTATAGGTTTGAATGCGTTTCATCAGCTCAGACTTATTCAGATTTTATAGTAATTTTATCATCGCCAACATAACCAATCTGACCTGAAGTTCGTAAATTGTATATAAGTATTAAAGAAACACTTCTACAATTTAAAATTATTGTTTATGCAGATATGAACATAAGGTATATCGTAATTGTGTGTGCTTAGCGTTCCAACTCACAAGTAACAATTGAATACACTCCCTTCTGTAAGTATTGTTGTTCCCTCCATGGTATGCTCATCAGAATCCAAGTCGATACAGCTTCTCAACTTAGTGGATCTCAAAGCTACGCACGCAGCCATAAATTTGGGTGGGCGGGTGGGTGGGTAGAGCATTGTAAACGAAACAGCAAAGTTTATCTCCACTTGCAACGATATCTTTCTCGCCAGAAGCGAATGACTGAAATGCCAGAGTACAACTCCCCGTCCCCCTTCCCCCATAATACAAAACTTTTAAAACTTTGTTTTCAAAAATAGCAAAATTGGCTTATATCGAATTTACAATCTAATAAAATCATAACACTTCACAATTTTCTAAAATCGGAAAATATGAACGGAGAAGCAAAATTTTACTCCTCCAGAAAGTTTACTGATCACATGTGATACTTGCAAGTACCATTTTCTAACGACTTCATTGCTTTTAATCCCTCAGAATAATGAGTCAAATAATTGCATAATGGTGATCTTAAAATACCATAACTTTGTTGAAAACATAGTTAATTAATAAATAAAATATACAAACTTAGGGGAAGTGCAGAAATTTTGGTAAGTTAATAGATAGTAGAAACGGTGTATGATAGGTTGAGGTCTTGTCCTGAAACGGGACGGGACGGGGGGTCTTCTTGTTATACATTGAGACAGTAAGGTATAGCAGTTCGACAAGTGTGGTCGCATTGCCACCTCCATTCGTTTCACAAGTGTGAAGTGTTGATCCGAGAGGTAGGTTGTGAAATTTTTCCTAGTTTCCGATTAATAAAAAAAAAAATTTCCCAAAATCAATTTCGATGTTGATGTAAACGTAAACAAAAATGATTACTCTTATTCACGTAAAACATAGTCCCGCAATGTTTCAGTGATGTGCGAGGGTGGTTTATAGTGAAACTCGTGCAGTAGGGGTGGTTGGATAATGGAACGTAATTTTTTTTATAATTGCTCCTATAATGCTAATCGGGGTGGGATCTGGGGAGCATTTCTGTTTGAAAATCATGGTTTTATAACACAAATTTTATAAATACTATCTTTTAAATAAATTACATCAACACATCAAATAAATAATCAACAATTAACAATATTATAAAGTAACAAAATATATTAATTGTTTAAAGTGGCAATGTATGCCTTTACCTGTTAAGAGTTCAAGTCCTATGGAGAGGGGCTATAACCCCCTTACCCCCATCCCACCCCGTAGATCGGTCACTGATAACACGTTCTACATTTCCCAATATTATAATGAGAAGTCGTAATAGAATTATCTTATTAATTATTTGTTATGTTATTAGAAACCAAATATAATTTATAAACTGTAAGTAAAATGTAATTTTTAATTTTTTACATTATATTTTTATATTTTGTACATTAATTATCATTTTAATTTTTTTTGTTTTCCATGCCATTTTGACTATTATTGGATTTATTTACTTTTTCAACAATGAACTATAACGCAGTGAAATATTACCCTCGTATTTTATCGTCTTTCATTATCTCTTAAATTACGTCATGTAATAAACGAAGAAAAAATTTGCAATAGGACAAAAATACGGATCCCAAATTCCACGGAATATCGAACGGGTTTTTCGAAGCTGACGCCAACAGTACACAAAATTGGTGAGTAGATATCGAGCGACATTCGCCCCGTGCCTCCTCCCACGTTTTGCTCTTAGAATGCGGAGCGTTGAAGAGGGAGGGAGGGGATTCGGTCGTTTCGTTTCGCCATAAACTAAAGCGAGTGCGGAGCGCCGCGATGACTGCTGGGTCGAACGCACCAGACATTTCAGTGCAAAAGCTATGTTGAAGGGTCTCCAGAGGAGGGAGATTTTTTCGGATAGGACCCTCTCTTTCACAACTTCCTTCCAATTCAGAAGTTAAGCAATTCGGCAGGTATGTGCCGTAACCAGAGGAGTATATTGATTTGCTTTGGGGGATGAAGAATTAAGAGAACACAATTAGGTAACGTAGAAGCGTCTCAGGAGATTAGGTATACCGTAGAAATCAGATGTAGCAGCTTATGACAAAAAATTCAAATTGTGCTATTGCGATTTATATTCTTGACGTACTTATAAAATAAAATCATTCTTATCCTTCGAAAGGAGAGCAAGGGGAATAGAAACTCATCTTCCTCTTCCCTCCTCTCATATTTACGTCATATAACTTAACAACCTTGAGTGTGACGAATCAAAGCATGTGAGGAATTACGAATCAGTTTGATAAATTTGAATAAGATATAGAAAGTGACTCCATGGTTTTTCCGGTGTTCCTAATTACCCTGATTAATGATCAATTCTATACATACAAAGTTACAAAAGTATGACCATAAAAATGTAGTAAATATATATAATAGAAATTTACATGTAATATATGGACATAATACAAATATCCAGCCTAATTAAGTCAAAAGCATGTTTTTTGTGGGGTTAGATTTTCACTGATCGTCTTAATTCTTGATTCAATTTCTATTAAATTGTCCATGAATCTGCATGAAAAAAGATGGGTTCCCTTTAATTAAAGTTTTACAATGTAGTTTTTCCTTTGCATTTTATAACGCCAATATTGGGAATATATTGTAAAATGTTTATAACTTAAAGTTTTCCTATTTTACTTAATTTTTTATAACTTTTATTTCAAATCTAAAGATGAAGAAATGTAAATAGCTATTTTTTTAACAAATAAAGTTTGTTGGAAGACTTTTTACACGTTGATACGCGATAGTGCGATTTAGACAATACTTTTAAGCGTGAGCGTGATGAGTACATTAAAGAATATATGCACTGGTATGTAACGCGTTTAAAAAAGAAATGAATATAAAATGGATAAAAATCAAAATATAAAATTTTATGAAACAGAAAAAACTTCTAACATTTTAATGCCTAATCAATGATATTTTAAATGTAGATTAAAATATTTACTGTATAGATAGCAATATCAAATGAAAAGTTATATAAATCCGCATTCAGACATTCATTCTACAATTTTAAAAAATTGTAATACGATTCCTTGAGCTCCTTTTTCTTTGTTATCTCCGAAAAAATTTTCGAGGGAAACTAAAGAGGAAGTAAATTACTCTCTAGTGAGTTAAGTGCTTGCAAAATACGGAAACCACAATATCCTTAGATTGCTCGAGTAAGAATTGATTGATGATGTGCGATTTTAATTTTTGAATAAGATAAGTAAGAAAAATATTAAAAATTCTGTGAATAGTATTGCAAAAATGTATAAAACGATACAGAAGTTTGAATTAAAATTCTATTAATAATACATAATAACCTTATATATTAATAAAGCTCTGCAACAAAATTTACATTCCTCTGAAATTTGGTAGTATATAATATTGTTCAGAGGAGTACAGTCATTGGATATAACACTTGAATGTTACGCGACGAACACGAATGGTCTTTTCTTAGGAATTTCACCAATCCAATTTTGAAGCTGGTTCTCTCGACGAGTGTTCCGTTAATTTGACAGAAAGAGAGCGAGACTAAATTTTCTGGTTTACCTTCTGTTCGAAGCGTTCTCGCTTCCTTGATGCAAATGAAAAACAAAATCGCTCGTAAATTTCAAGTACTGAAACCTGAGCCTGCGAACTCAATGCGCATGCTTGGACAGGACACTTTCCGGCTGGGAAAAGGAGGAACATTGCCATTATAAGGAACGGCTTTGTAAATAAATGAAAGCAATTTATCTTAATCTTAAGGCAAAATGGTTGTTTGGATCATTCAAAAGAATGAAAAAGCTCGGGTATTCAAAAAGGTGTAATGTAATTGTAACAAATACCTAGCAAAATTTTAATAATATTTTAAAGTTTCATCCAATTTTACGGAATGGTTGAATAATTTGTTAATCCCATGATTCTCTTATAATATGTTGAATACTTTCGACTTTTTGGGACAAGTTGTGAATATTCGTTTCCGTAAAGAATGTTTAAGCTAGAATTTTAGCTTTCTGTACATATATTTCCAAGAATAACATTCTACAATGTATGCAAAAATCAGAGGATGTATCAAATTCTATCTGAAATATATCGTAACAAAAATAATATTGATAATTGGTCTAAAAATGTCCATGATATGTGGAAAATATTTCAGGGGGTCAGTTATTTCGATTAACCTAAGATCAATATTTTTTTATATCAAAACTATCATATGGAGTCCAATGATGCAAAGTTTACGAGTTTTACCGAGCGTAAAGAGAAGTAAAAGTAAAAAAAACGAGGGGTGCAAAACCATTGTACATACTTTCTCATATATGTTTCTCCGTTTGCAGCACAGAGTGAGAAAAATTTATATAGTGAAAGGGTCATTTCTGGCGTCGTCCTCTATATTTTGCTCGTCTTCCAGTGCTCTATTGAAGCTCAAAGTCACGAGGTGAACTTATTACTGTCTTTTATTTGAAATTTGAAAGTAAAATACATATTAAGAATATTCAAAACATATAGCGACGTATCAATCTTATGAATATCATAAAAGTATTATGTAAATGTAATATCCTTGTAGACGGGAATTGATGTATTTTCGTATCTGTCGTGCGTTTGCTGTCCTCTTATGTATTTTATCATTATATCTTTCATTTCAGTTCACGAAAAATGCATTACGTCTCCTCAGTCCATTTACACTGCTAAATATTATTCAAGCATTTTGAAAAATTAAACTGATGTGTAAGTGTAGCAGACAGATATTATTTTACTGCGTCTATACCAAACTTTCAAGAGAAATACCACTAATGTGGAAGTATTGCACACTAAAAATACTTTACGTACAGAAAATTTAAGCAAATTTGTTGAAACCGTTTTTGAGAAACATTCAAAAAAGAACTTTGACCTTCATGTGAAGGACCCTTTGTTTTAAAGTAAAAAAATAGAGCACGTGCATCGACAAGCAAATTCTACCTTAAATACAAAATGCGAATTAAATTGATTTTTTTTGTGGGGCTTTAGGGCTCGTCAACATCAAAGGTCATTAGAGCCCTTAAAACTTGTACAGGAAGGGAAAATGCAGTTACGCACTAGGGAGAGCCAACATGACTCTCCCCGCGTGTGGGACTCGCCGAATGACTCAGCCATACCCACTAAAAACCCTCCTGAATTACAACTCAAAACT
>NNCF01131981.1:34313-61966 GCA_002313205.1 Laupala kohalensis
ATGAAAGATACCCAAGCCCTAATGGCGTCGAGATCGAAAAGAACAAGAGGTGACCAAGGGAGATCAGGAAAGAGAAAGGAAGGAGCACGGCACAAGCAAGTGGAAGTAATGCCAGACTCAGCTCGGGGCCCCGTGTTCGCCAAACACGTACTTACTAGATGTAAGCCCCCTGGGGGGAATTAAATTGACCCATCTATTTACTCAGCATTGCTGCGAACAGGTGGACGGACGGACAGAAGGACGCACGTTATGCCAAAAACCACTTTTTCAGAATCAGGATCGCAAAAATAGATATTTCCGTAGAAATCTCGCTTTCCAATTTTTTTCACGATTACAATACTTTCTGTATACTACGTATATGGGTACGTAAAAACGCGATATAAGTGGTCATGGAAACGATTAATTACATCAAATATTTCATCCAAGATTGATAGCAGTTATATTTACGTACTGTGTATAATAAACTTGATTTACACGTTGAAATATTCTGGTATTGTAGGAAAGCGTGCGAAATTAAAAAGACACATTTTATGTTAAACGTAGAGAAATGAAAATAACAGGTACATTATTGACTTTTTCGATGTTTTATTGACAATGGGGGATGGACGAGGCTGCGTGGAGCAGAAGCTCGGGAAAAGGAATGAAATATGTATTGTATCTTTATTAATTTCATTTTTTAGTAATTTTTCCATGCTGAAATAAGAAATAACTATTCGCATTATCGAATAATGTGAATTTTACTCAGCAATGTAATGCATTATTGATCTAACGAATAAAAAGTCATCTTGACAATGAAACTGTTTTTTATAGCATCCAATCAGATATTTTTACATCTACAATAAGCTGTATTTTTTATATGGACTCTTCATTAATCTTGTTGGTGGATTGTTAGCACAGGTGGCTGTGTGGACCAAGATGCGTGTTAAAGCTTTATGTTTTGTGTCAAGAAATTGATTCCGAAAACAGGGATCTGACCAGGGACCTTTAGATTTTTGGAATATTCTGGCTGTTCAGATGAGTAGAAAGACAAGCCTATGTATTAATTTATTCTAGATATTACAATAATTCTTGTATTCACAAGTATTCTGTGAAACTATCAAGTAAAAATTCTTCCTTGTGTATTCTTCTTCCAATACCATGTCATGTTGGACTGCTGTTAGTATAATATTGATTACTTTCATATTCTTTAATAAAAATAAAACTACAAGGAAAGATGAGATAAATGAGCTCTTTAATATCTATTCTTTTTATGCTACAATTATCTGGCCTTAAATAAGTTGGTTGTCCAAAAAATAAGCTGCACTCGGGTGTTAGGTTAGAATACATTGAATTCCATATGCTCGAAAAGAGTTTAATATTTTTATTATTCATTGTTCTTTGTCTAGAAGGTATTTAAACTACTGATTGTCATCCGGGTTGCAAGTCATTATGTCTAAGTTTAAAGAAAACTTGAACATATATTATCCTATATTCAAAAATTACTTCACAAGTTGACATTCTTTCTGGACGTGGGTGAAGTGTCTGTAAATCAAGCTGAAAATAAAATGACTCATTTAGAAACAGTCTGGGTTGAATTAAATAAACTGATGGATGATCTGATCTCATATTCCTCCAAAATCTGTTATCTGAACTGCAAGACTTGTATCTTCATACGAATGATAACATTACCTTACTTATAAATATTTCTAAACGCTTTCAATTGTCAAAATGCACCACAACAAACTTCTGTCAATAGCTTAATCAGGCTTGCTCCAATTTCAATACCAATTTTAACTGGCAGGTTAGAGAGTTGGACTCGATTTTTCAATTATTTTCTGATTTAATTGTAAGAAATAAAACCTTAACGGACGTGCATTATTTGATTTCATCTCTAAGAGGAGATGCGTTAAGGTTATTGGAAAACTATGACATACCTGATCATAACTTTACCTTGTGCTGGAAAAAACTTATTGAAACTTACCATGATGTAAATAAAATAGCAATAAAACATTGTTCAGAAATGATTACAATGTCTGAATGACATGAAAAGTTTTATCTCAGAATTTACCTCCCATATCGATGAGACAAATGCATTACAATTAGATTCAGGATTAGAAAATATATTATTGTAAACTACTCTTTTAGAAAAATTAGATTTGGAAACGAGAAAGGCTTGGTTTATGGAGTTCCCATCGGGTTCTAAGGATATTAGGATCTTAATAAAATTTCTTGAAAAACGTGTTAAGGTATTGGAAATGTCAATAGATTCCTCAGTAAATCACATAGTCAGCAGAGGTGCGGGCCAAGAGAAATTAGTGAAAAAAAGGTAGGTAGTGTACCATGGGGTTAATTCTGCAAATCATACGTTTCCTTCAAAATGCTTCCTATGTTCAGAAACTTTTCATAGATTATACAAATGTTCAGAATTTTTAAAATTATCTACAAAGGAGAGAAAAAACTGTAAGGAATAACAATTACTGTTTTAATTGTTCATCTCCATTTAAAAGAAATCACCCTTGTTCAACTTAATCTTGTCTCTCCTGCAAGAGAAGGCATCATTCCTTATTACATATAGAAGAAAGAATTTCAAATCAAAAGTAAAATGTACCTCACGCTGAAACTGTGATAGAATATTCTATAGGTATTGAAAAGGCAGTGATCTTGCCGACATCTATTGTGTATGTCAGCGATGCTTGAGGTCATGAAATTCCTGTAAGACCTCTCATTGACTCCGGTTCAATATCAAATTTTATTTCAGAAAGATTAGATCAGAAATTACATTTGATTAGAGTTAAACAAGAGATTAAATTATCTTCAGTTAACTCACTGAAAACTGGGTCGAATGCTGTTACGATGGTAACTACATCTTCCTTCAAACACAAGTATTCTAGTAAAAACAAGTGTGTTATTCTTCCAAAAGTATCTGTATTTGTCTATTAAGCACATTAAACTCCCTTTCATTTCTCTCTCTAATAAAGACAAATTATCAGACCCTCAGTTCTTTAAATCCGGTCCAGTTGACATGCTTTTGAATTATGATGTATTTTCTCAAATATTACTCAACAAAAAATATGAATACAAAACTTTTGCCTTGCTTATCAGTACGAAGCTGGGTTTTATCATTGCTGGATCAATACCTTCAGAGGTGGTCGGAGAATATTGTCACTTCACTGTGCATGAATTGAACTAACTTCAATAAAGCCCTTGAAGAGCAGTTAAAATCATTTTGGGAGCTAAAAGGTATTAACCAGAATGATGAGAAATCATTGGTTGATCGGGCAGAGTTGCATTTCAAGACTAACACTGTCATACTTCCTGATGAGCGTTTTCAGTTGTCATTACCGTTTAGTCAGGACGCAAAATTGCTCGGAAAATCCCATAATTTGGCGAAAAAGAGATTGTTAATTTTAGAAAAACGGTTTGCCATTGATGCAGGTCTAAAAAGAGATTATACACCGTTCATTGATGAACATTAATAAATTAGGTCATGCCACGAGAGTAGGAAATGAGATATTTGAAAAAAATCATTATTTTGTTCCCCATTTCGCAGTGAGAAATGCAAATTCTTCCACAACACCGCATAGAGTTGTTTTTGAGCATCTACATCCACATCCTCTAAGTAGGTCCGCAGATTCAGCGAAATTTAATGAATATATTGTTGGAATTTAGAGTGCATATTGTAGCATTCAGTGCTAATGTTAAAAAAATGTACAGGCTGGTCAATATAAACCCAGCTAACAAAGGGTTTCAATTGATTCTCAAGCGTGACGACCCAGGAAATATAATCCAAATTCAATCTCTCAATACGTTGACGTATGGTTTTAAAAACAGTCTTTTTGGCGTTAAGGTGCTAGTGGGAAATGGCAGAGGAGAGCAAAGCGTCATACCCGCGAGCTAGTGAAAATGTACAATTTTTTTATGAAGATGCCAAATCCTCGGTAAACATAGCTCAACAAAAAATGAGCACAGAATTCCTTTCATATTTTTCTAAAGAAGTCTTAGCGCAATCACCATTTATTTTCAAAGCCGAAGGCAACGTAAAAACCCTTGTCCTAAAGTGGAATCCTAAAGATGATATATTGAGTGTGTGTGGCAAACTCGAACCTTCTCATGTTCCCTTTGTAGGCACCAAAAGAAAAATTTTAAGTGTCATCAGTAAGATGACATCAAATAGACTTTAAAACCCAGTAACGATAAGATTCAAATTGTTGATTCAAAGGCTGCGAAAGACTAAGTTACCGTGGGATGTTCCGATCAAAGGAGAGCTTCAGGAAGAGTGTGAAGTATTGTCAGAGGAGTTGAAGTTTATTCCAGGTGTGATTTTTCCTCGTTGTGTTATTCCGCCTGGTTGTCCGACCACCTTCTCGTTGCATTGTCACACTGACGCAGGTCCTAGAGCGTATGGTCGTGTCATCTACATCGTTTCTCGGAATGGTTGCACTAACACATGGAACTTACGGTGTTCTAAAACTAGGGTGGCCCCCTGCTCCCAAAATTTTACAATCCCAAAGTTGGAGTTGTGTTATGGAGTGCTACTAGTCAAACTTGTCTACAGGGTGAGAATGAATCTGCCCGTCATTAAATTTTTTTATCTTTATACTGATAGCACTATTGCCTTGTCCTGCATAAAGAATGAAAATTCAGAAACTGAGCTTCTTGTTTCTCATCGGATTCAGATCATTAGAAGAGATGTGGTTTGGTCGAATGTAAAAGGTTGTGGGTATTCAGCAGACCTTTTGTCCCGTGGAATGTCTGTAGCCGCTATGAACAGCTCCGTATTGAAACGATATGGCCCTGTTGATCTGGGAAGAGAAAATGTCCAGGATATGAAAAAAAATGTCTGATGAAACAAACTCTCTAACTTTATCAGAAAGTGTTCTGCCTTCTCACGCGCTCGTTAATGAAGTCTTAGAAAGGAAATAAAATAAATCTTACTTAATTAAAGTAATTGCACGATTTACAAAGTATAATTTCCGTATTAGAACTATAGCTTACTGCCTCCGATTCATTCAGAATTGCGGAGCTAAAATAACAAAAGAGGCCAAAAATGTAGATCCCTTATCAGTCACACAGTTAAATCAATTGCTAATACTAATTTATAGCCAGGTTCAATCCCATATCTTTCATCATGAAATTAAGGCATTGAAATCTGAAAAGGAACTCCCAAAATATAGTAAGTTAATTGGCTTATTATTTTTTTTGATTGTCAAGGTTTAATAAGAGAAGGAGGAAGGTTACAAACTTCTTATTTGGTATTTGAAGAGAAACATCCTATAATATTAACGTACGATAACAATTTGTCTAAATTAATTGCATATGGGANAAACATCCTATAATATTAACGTACGATAACAATTTGTCTAAATTAATTGCATATGGGATATCATATGGGACAAGCTTATCATATGGGATATCTATAAGCAGGCCCACAGTTGCTGAGTTCTGACATAAAATCTAGGTTTAGGATAATATAGCTGAACATACTAGTAAGGAAAATAACAAATCGTTGTTTAACCTGTGAAAATAACAATTTGAACTTAAAAGAGAAACAACATAACAATAGATGGGTGAATTACCAGTAAATCGGGTTACAGCACCCCCACCTTTTTAATATGTTTCGGTGCACTTCACGGGACCATTGAATGTTCGCATAGGGGTGCCCCGATCAAAGACTGTTCTGAAGGTCTATAAACCGGTTTTCATCTGTCATTCTTCAAAGGCAGTATGTTTGGATTTAGTTGAATCTCTCAATACCAAAAATTTCATCGCATGTTTTACAAGGTTTCTATCCCGGTTCGATTTTCCCAAGACAATCATGTCTGATAATGTTAGAACCTTTGTTAAAAATAGTATGGACATCGCAGAATTTCTAAGCTTCATTTCAAGGAAGGACAATCGAGAGGAAAACTAATCAATTGTATGTAACCACAATACTCAGAGGATTTTCTATTCTCCATACAGCTCTCATAGAAACAGAGTGGTTGAGGCACCTATCAAATCATTGAAATGTCATTTTAGGTGAATCTTAGGGCAAAATGTGATATCCTTCCTAGAACTGCGTACCATGTTATCCACAATCGAAACCTACCTAAATTCTCGTCTCTTATTCGCCCGGCCTACAACTGATGTTATAACCCCACAGCACCTGATAACAGGCCATCCCTAAAAAATATACCCTTCATCCAAGACGACCAAAAACGTCTCAATCCTATGCAAAGGTACATGGGTCTAAAAACCACTTAAATTATTTGTGGAAACGTTGATCAGCTGACTACCTGTCAATACTCCGAATTGATCGAAGTGGCAAACAACATCTAAATCCTTAACAGAAAATGACGTAATCATTTTAAAACACACTCCGGTGCCTTTTGAATGGTAAATAGTTTGGACTGTCAAGACTATTTTAGACCAAAACGGGTTAATCCGCACGATACAGGTCAAAACTGCAAAGGTAACGTGTATTCTTTCCGTTCAAAAGGTTTATTTGTTACCAAAAGAGTAAGAATTATTGTACATCATCTCCCAGGACCGATCAAATAGCCAAATGTGCTCGAAGGCAGCCGGTCTTCGAGTCAATATGATCACTTTTGGAATTCAGATTATTAATTTNCGAAGGCAGCCGGTCTTCGAGTCAATATGATCACTTTTGGAATTCAGATTATTAATTTATGTATCATCTAAAATCTCCTTAAGGTAGGGCGATTCGACATTCAAGCTCTTAAACGTAAAACCAACAATTTATGTATAATGTAGTACCAATGGGTAGAGCACTTCTTTAAATTTGAAATAAAATTGAGTAGATTGCAAAACCACTTAACTCTGCGTGATGTAAAAAATCATCATTCAATTCTATTTTGCCATACAATACAAACTTTAAAGTGGTGGGTCTCAATATCATGTTTTATTAAGAGAAGACTTTTACTAAATAAAGTATTTTTACATTACTCATTTGCTTATTGCATTCTTGATTCAATCGAGAATTATATTAGTTTCTCAGCAGTAAACAAATTAACATTTCTGAAATAGGAAAAATGCTCTCCGAAGGCAGGAGGACTTCTGAGTCAACTATAATTATTATTAATAATAATTGTCATTTCAGTAAATTATGTGTAATTAAAATTCTCTTAAAATAGGGCAATTATAGATAATCAACATTCATTAACGTCGAGTCAACAATTTTTGTAGGGTTGTTACTCCTGGGAAGTAAAATTCTCTACTATCATTTCTGTTAAGATGTCAGAAAATTTTGCGCGCGGCTGCTGATGCGAGAATGTCAAAATCACTCATTGTCGACGCATCATTTCTTCATTAATATTTTTCTGGATTATATCTACGTATTTCTCCTTCGCATCCTGACAAGCTTGAGAGACAAAGTCAACAAATGATGAGTCAACTCAGAATCGAATTTCACCTGAATCTCTTTTAACCTCAATGTAGTTCGATTACAAATTTTAATGACAATTTCCTTCCACTTCCGAACCAATTATGTTATTATCAATTCTTGGTCAAATTTTACCAACCGAGTACCTCGCCGTCGGCGCAAGATTATGTTTAAAAAAAACCAACATACACGGTTGAAATGATCGTGAAGGTAACGGATTACAAGCACCTGAAGAAGGCAGTCATCTGCTGCGTACAGGTGTGACTTGCGTCAGTGGTATACTTGTGCCTGTTCGAGGCAAGATAAGAGCTGATAAGAGTTTATGATAGGAAGTTGCAGTTCTCGGTTAAGTCTCAAAAGTGCCGGTTGGATGCAAGGAAGTGGTGACAATGTGCGTAGGAGTGGCAATGGGTGTGATGGAATTTTTCCAAAATTTGGAAAGGGGGTTGAAAAAATTTGGAAGGGAATCCAAAACGTTTTCTAAAAAAGGGGTACGATGACACCTGCCACAACATTGCGAAACATTTCGGAATTTTGAGCAATATTGCGTAACATGATGCAATATTGCATGTAGGTAAGATGCAATTTCCGATGAGAAACTCTTATCAACATCTATCTGTACTCGAACCGACACTCAAAATGTCCGAACAAAGAGTCTATCGCTCTCCCGGCTTAGTTCTCCGGGCTCTTCGGAAGATGGACGATCTTGATGACGACTCATCCTCGACTCCCGCTTAAGAAAGACTGCATCATTATCACGACGGCAGTGACACTAAGAAGTAGTGTGTCTCCACCACCAACAATTAACGTCATTCCTCCACTCCAGATTGAAGTGAGGGCAGGGAGATTGCGTATCCCCACCACCACCTCTGACGTCATTCTCCCACCACAAGCACACAGAACAAAGGTGGAGGAAAGTGCCCTAACTCTTCCAGTGAAGACCGGCACAACGCAGAGTCCAGATAGCTAAGCCGGGAGAGCGATAGCACCTTTCGGACTTAACCGCAAACAGCAACTTCCTGTGATAGCTCTTATCAGCTCATATTTGGCCCTGAACCGGCACAAATATACTACTCGCTTCTGCGCAGTGTAAGAAAAACGAGATTTCCGCTTAAAATATATATTATTTAGATCAGTTGCCCTTGGGAACCCGCCGAGATAAGAGGCTCGTTTGGTCCCGCCAAGAATAGTTGAAGAGATTTAGTTCCAATTTCTACTGCCAGAGAGCGCCACAAAACTAACTGCAGACAATTGAATGTCACGTCAGCTGGTGGGTAGACTAGGTTCTGTGGAGCAGAAACTCGGGAAAAGAAGTGAAATACGTATTGTATCTTTATAAATTACATTTTTTAGTAATTTTCCCATGCTGAAACAACGAATATCTATTCGCATTATTGAATAATGTGAATTTTATATCGCAATTTAATGGATTATTGATCTAACAAATAAAAAGTCATCTTGATAATAAAACTTTTTTATAGCATCCAATCAGATATTTTTACCTCAATAATAAGCTGTATTTTTTATATGGACTCTTCTTTAATCTTGTTGGTGGATTGTTGGCAGAGGTTACTGTGTTGACCAGGGCGCATGTTTAAGCTTTATGTTTTGTGTCAACGTGATACCTGCACACAGAATTTTTTAATTAAACAAACACCTGTTGCACCTTATTTGTTTAATAAACGAGCCTTAAAAATGAATACGGAAATGGACTATCCCTTCGAATATTACACTCGCACAAAAAAGAGAATTTTTCCAACAATTTTGTGAATTCATTTTCCAAAAAATTTGCTCAGAGATTCACGGTTTTACTTAAAGTTCTGTTGAGAGTATAGATGTATTCTTTTTTTGCAATACGTTTTCAAGTTTAGCGATTTATTTTAGTCCCTCGTCAAACAGTATTTCATCGGAAATATTTTCCGAAGTGATTTGTATTTTGATTAGTCTCTCAGAAGATTAATTTAAATGTGAGAAGAAATTAATCTACAGAATTACTGGTCAAACTTAGTAGCCATTAAAATACATTTTTAAATAGTTTTCTTTTTACATGTTATTGAATATCTATAATATTACTCTTTATTTCATCCTGAATCCTTCTTTTATTACTGGTTTAGGTTGATTTTCATTTTCCTTGAACATTACGGCGAACTCCTATTGTCTAAATACAACGCTAGCAGGTTCAATAAATGCTGTAACTTTCACACCATCGCATTTTATTTGAACTTATGGTCATTCGTTCTATTTTACTTAAATCCCATGTCCACGTTTATTCCAAAATTATTAAAACAATGACTCTTCTTGACATTTGTACTACACATTACCGTTCATTAACATCTAGTGCTCTAATTTGAAATATTTTGTGCCAATATGACTGAGTTCCAAAAATAACTTGTAATCTTTCGGGCAGTACGCATAAAAGCAAAAAACTAAAATGAAGAATGATTAAAATATAGCTATATCTTATTTATTACAATTTAAACGTTTATACAGCATCTCCTGAGTACAAGTGAGAATGTTGTCGTTTATACACTTTTAAACTTAATTGAATGATATGTCGGTCGCGAATGCGATCCCTAAATGAATTTCGAATTAGTTCATAAAAAACGAGAGAAATAAATATGCTGAAAGGAACACGTTACAATATTAATGTATAATTGTAGCATGAAAATATTATTCCGAAGCAAAATTCTCTCCTGTCTAATATTGACCCTTGTATTTAAATGAGAAAATCTCTTTTTATTCATGATATGTACATAGGTGGTTTGATTAAACGTACAAGTTTGAGAGATATTATTGAAAAACTATTTTCCCAAAAAATACACAAAATAAAGATCAGTGTCTGAAATTAAATCTACACACGATATCTATAATTCAGGTAGGAGAAATTTCTTATTTAGATTTCGTACCGATATTTTTTTAAATAACTCACATGAGTTATATTTTAATTTTTTTTTTCATTGTAGTATTTGTAAATGGAAAGTGTAGCGTGCTATTGAAACTTATCTACATGGAGCAATAGGAGTAAGGAGTTGGGTGGTAGGTTATTGTTAGTACGAGGGTCACTTAGCTGGGTTCATCAACAACTTGGCCCTCTTAGTGGGGTTAGTAGGAGTTGTTCGTAACAATTATTGATACTAGGAGGAGGTGGATAGAGGAAGGAGGATTCGCTTTTCAGTAGTCACAGCTATGTGAATTGGGACATTTATATGAAAAGCTACAAAGTATTCTGTCGCCATCGGGAATTGAACCCGGTATGACTAGGTGAAGAACAAGGACGCTACCACCTGATCCAGTAGAGGGGCTATATATCGTCTCGGTAGCGCAGTAGGCAGCGCATAAGTCTCATATTTCAATTGCGGAAGCGTCAGTGGATCGAAGGTTACGTTCGACCGTAACACTAGGATCGTTAGGATAGTATTATATCAGGCGGATACCTTTAAAGGGCATTGGTGCTAGATGCTTCACAAGTCCGTTCTCAACACTTTTTTATCACTTTCAATGTGCAAGAAGAGGTTGAAATAGCCTACAGAAGCGATGGAAGTCCATTTAAGGTACTATATTCGCGTTGACTGAAGTTATGTTGCCACCTACTCACGAAACTAGGAAATATTAACAAGAGTAGTTTTAATTAATTAATAGTTAATTATATTGATTTTTACTGTTGGACGAGGACAATTATTTTGTGATTTTTAAAATTTGATAATAAGTTTAGATCGTCGTTTGACTTTCTCTGACAAGGGTTGCGTTGCCTTCAGTCACGTGATGTGACTGCCTTTTCCGTTAGAACAGTATTTTCCGCAATTTTTGGTGAATTATCATTGTAAATTCTCCATAAAGTATGAAAATCTTAACGTTATTGCGTTCCTATTTCCATTTGTTGTGTTTTAGTAGGTTCTTTCGCTATGTTAAGTCGGTACCTTTGCCAGGACATAAAAAAAACATAAACACGCGAAATTTTCTCCTTATATGTCTACATTAATTCAAAGTTAAATAATTAAAATTTTGCACTGTAAGGGTAAGAAAATTCATTGACATTGGATAGGGAATAGTTCAAACTATCATTTGAAAAAAAATTGAGAGTACTTATAATTTGTATCTGTGAGGGATACGATACCTTAATCAATTCAAGTGAATTCGCCTTCCCTGTACTTTGGTGGACATGGGACAGGACGGACATATATTTCTAGAATTCACTATTGGACGGCGGCACTGAATCTATCTGATAGCTAATTTCGAAGCGATGCGTACTCAGGAGAAGCACATGTGTTGCTATCTTAGAGGCGCTTAATTCTCACAATGATAAATCTGTGTTATTAAGTCGGTGCAGAGGAACGGCGACGAATTGTCCCGCAAGTAAGGATCAGAGCTGAGTGGATTCTCACCTCTAAATGCTCAGAGATGACGCTTCTTCATTAACATCTCCTCGATCGGACAAGTGAATTTCGATGAACATTTTCAATTTAAGTCGACTTGATTGCTTTGCTTTGACGATAGCATGAGAGGTATGCGGTAAAGACGTACACTATTTTCGATAGCACGACAACTAATTCCAGGTCATAAATATACTTGTATACCATCACGTGCCAAATATCACCAATTGCAGGTCACCATAACGAGGAAATTGAAGAAGTGTTTGGAGGGCAATCTTTATTAAGTTACAGGAGACATGGATTACTCTCGGAGCTAGTAAAGCACAATCTTAAAGAAAGGAAATTTCCATGACTCATAAGCACTTGACTTTTTTTATGAAGCGAACAGACATGTATTCCGAATAATAATAATTGCGACGTGTAGCATACGAAGTACAGCCATACAAATTAACTACAAATGTTCAGAGATAATTTTTTAAATATATAAACAGAATTCAATGAAATAGGAAACTTTGACTGAGCTTGAGTGGATACAATTACTACAGAAATTGTTTAAACTAACATGATAAAATAGGGAGTATCAATGAAATTACTTTTAAGTCCTACCGATCAACATGTGGGATAAAGAGAAATTTACACAATGTTGAACAGAGGAGAAACATACAGTATTCTATTGGATGTGACATTTCACGGTTATGTGGATTTCCAGCCCTAAATGCTCAGAGATGATACTTTTCTCATTAACAGAGTTTTCACTTTCCTACTAAATTATTTTGTACCTTATTAGTTTAATTGACGTTGCATGACTCGGAATAAATTGCAATAAATACAAGACAGAGTAAAAATTTAATCCAAAATATGTTAAATTTCTGATCGAGATAAGGAATTACCTATTTATAATACCAGTTTCATACCTCATATGAGCAGTCGAACCTCAGACATCAAACCGTATTCACTTTACACAAGCAATTTTATGCAGCTCTTCTCCATCAAAAGAACAATAATACTTTTATATTTTTGGAAACGCGTAAAACTGTGTCGTTAAGTGGTGCTTTTGGGCAAGGCTATGAATCCTCGTAGATCTTTTTCCTATCTTACACCCAGTCAATAAATCGCTGTTATTCGTTTGCGAAGGGTTCTATGTGGAAGAGAGTTTTTCTAAAATACCCAAAGAATTCATCTCGGCTAAAAAAAAAGGTGAATTTCCATTCATTATATTCAGAAATATTTAAAAATTCACTGTGATGTTATGGTGATGCTTTTCGTAGCATTTCAATAAGTGTTATGTGATTGAATGTATCTTTTTCTGGTGATTTAAAGTAGCCCTGAAAAAACTCCCATTACAAACAATCAAAGTGAAATATCTAAAACAGCTAAAAAAGGGACATATTGTTTGAATAGTCTGATGTCTCAACTTGTCTTAGATTAAATGAATGAATATTTGGTAAGGATAAAACAAAAGAAGAGAAAGTGTGTAAACGTGTAAAAGAAGATGAAGCGGTAAAGTACTAATTTTTTAAAAATTATGAAATATGTGGTTGCTAAAGAGAGATTGATATATTTATTATTTTAAGGTAAAAGAAAACTTGCAATTCAATGAATGGAATTGATTAATACATAAAGAGAGGAAATTTCTATTATTTACAGGAAATAAAGGAAAAAATGGTGAAATTTTAATGTGGTTGAAATGAACAGGTAGATGATTGCGTCTGCTTCCGAAATCGTGAGGACGGGCAAGCCACACAAGCAAAAGACATTGTTTAAAATCCTAAAGGGGGATATATGGGGAAAAGCATTAATCAGATTAAAACAAAAAATATTAATGTTAATTCATAATATGATTTTTATGAGTGTTTGCAACATTAATTGGTTAAGAAAAATGTGAAAGGAATACAAAGTGACATCAAAACCGAAGTAGCAACTTCAGTGAGGAATGGGGGTATAATGAAAATTGTTTTGAAAATATTTTTCTAGATGAACGTACTGTATTTCTAGGAAAAACTTTATGTATTCACATAGAAGTCAATGTTCTATATTCCATTCTATCCACGTGATCCATCCATATACTAATATATAAATGCGTAATGAGAAAGCGAGTCTCTCTGTTAGTTACTTAATCACGATTAAACACGGAACCGATAGTGATGAAATTTAGCAAGAAGATAGTTAAGGTGTTCAGAATGAACAGAGGCTAACGTTTATTTTTTTTAGTGTGCGAAAAGAAAGATACAAAATGATTTTGACAAAAAATGTCGATGAAATCAGGGAATCGGTCATTTTCACTTACACAGCCTAAACGGTTCGAGATAGATGACAACTATGAATGGCAATATTGTTCACCTCGAAGAGTTCTACAAAAAAGTCCGTAATAGCATATGTCTATCTACTAAATTTAATTTAAATTATCGAAAAAACATTATGAAAAATAGAAGTGTTGAAATACTTAAATTTAAGTGAGGGATTTAAGAAGGAAAAAATCAATCATCATCAAATTCAACGGGCTATATTTTTTGTTCATTTAACAAAGATAAAAAACGTCTTTAAATTGTAAAATTTTAAACGAATAGTTTCAATTTTAAAAGAATTTTAATGAAATGGTGCAGCCGTGTCATGCCTCGGAAGCAAATATTCGACCGGTGCGGCTCCCGCGCGATGTAATGTATACAGTCAAGTTTTGTATTAAATTTGTATTATTACGAATTTGAAAAATTAGGATGCCAGGAAACCAGGAAGTAGAAGTATTTTGACCTTACAATATAGATGGATTTCATTTTTTCCTGAGGAAAAGAAGATTAATGTAAAAGAAAAATCCCAGGCAACACCGGGTAATCAACTAGTATACACCGTAAAACAGTGCCTTATTTTTTAATTTTTTCACCCAAATATTCATTATTCTTTAGTCAAAGAAAAATAATTCCCATATCATTATACAATAACAAAATAACATAAAAATATTTTTTCTGCGTTTCTGGTTTATTTGACGTTCATGAAGACAAGTACTTTCATTGATTAAAATAAATTATAATAACTGTGGGAAATATTGAAAAACACTACTATAAAAGATTTACGCACAGTATTCTCCAATGTGAATTCATTTCTTTAAATGTACTATTTTAGAAAAGTTGCTAAGCAATGTTGGAGTAATTTTATAATAGAGAAAAATAATTCTTTAAACACAATCTTTGCAATTAATTGTTCAAAAATGCGTTGTTATCCATGATTGAGGCATACTGATGAATTCATAAATCAAACATATATGGATCAACACACTCATTAAATTCACTAATGAGACAGCAAACAATTACAGAAAACATGGATTGACGCAAATTGTGTTCGTCAACAAATCTTGAATCGTCTATTTATCAATGTACAGGAACTCTAGGAGAAGAATTTGCACAATGGTCATATCAATCAATTCCTCACGCGTCACAGGACGTAACTCACATATTCCTGCGGTGAAAAGAGGTCAATGTTTGATAATCATCACAATGACGATCTCATACATAAAGGGATCAATACCAAAATATTTTCAGGCATAAAAATGCAATGACGATTATATAAAAGTAAATCATATATGGATATTTTCGTAAATTTTCTTTGAAATGTGCCATAATGTTACCATTCTCAATCCCCATAATTTTCATAACATGTTTTTCTTTAAATACCAATTCCATACACCCGACTGTCGATATAATTGGAGGTGTCATTGAGACCTGACGGAAGAAATTTCGAGTCCTTAATGAAGAAAAAATTCTGATAAACTAATACTCAAATTAGTCGTAAATTTATAAACAATATTTTTTGTAACATTTAAGTGACAAACAGCCTGCAGTGACACTGGAGTGTTAAAACTCTTGTTATTTCTTCTTTCCAATGAGTATGAAGATTAAATATATAGAAAATAAAATCGTATTAAAAAATATCAATAGTTTTTATATTTTTTTAGTCAAAGAACGTTTTCTGTGAAAGAACGATCGTTACATCATGAAACCATTTAAAATACTATTACAGCCTAAAAGTTAAAAGTGTTTAAGTCTAGAATGTTAAAGACCCGCTATTATTCTCCACGATTAAATGTTAATTATATAACGTCAATAATGTTAATTATATAAAATAGATATTTAAAAACTGAGAAACACTCATAATCCTAAGCACAGTTCACCTATGACAAAAGCAGGGAATCTTTATAGAGACTGATAAATCATACCTTGATTGAGGTCTGGTTTTCATGAGCCAAAATATCATTTATGGGTATAAGGACACGCACTAAGTTGACAAAGTCATTTGTTAACTTATCTAATGACTTATTTCAGATGCATTAATGTCCATACGTAAGTAGTTTCACATGATTTTGCAAATAAACGCCTCCAAGAATAATTCGCAATATTTTACTTATCTGTTTTTAACAAGAATAATTTTTTTTATTTCCAACGTTTCTCCATAGTTCGCCTTGATGCAATGATTCCTAGTGAAACGAAAGGAAATGAAGTTAGTTTCAAATTATCAATTTATCTTTACTACTGGCACTCACTACTCGTAGCATTAAGATATACAAGTAATTCAAACTAGGAATAATTATTCCTTCCATTTATCTTTCATACATTTTTATATTATGGATCATTTTGACCACTCTGTGCTGGAACTCGTGGGGTCCGCCCATTTCTTCTCACACACAATTCAACTTACGCACGATTCAACGTTTCTACCTGCGATGCGGTGGGTCAATCTGTGGTGATATAGGTGGTAGTCCGCAGGACAAGGAAAACGGAATTTACAGACCACCGTCGCCGTCAACGTGTGGTTCTACTAAACTTAATATTAAGAAATATACGAGTTATTTCACTAGACGTGCAACACCATGTTTATATTTCCTTCACCGTAGTAACAGTTAATCTATGAACACAAGTATATTTTAAAATATTTTGATTTTTCTTTAGTGAGAAACCCTCATTATTCCTTGATTCAAAAATAATTGTCAACCTCACAAAAATTGTTGTAACTATTAACTTATTTCTGTGGATACTCCAAATATCATTTTCTGCATTATAAAAGCAAACCAGAAGATATTCGTCCACCACTAGTTGAACATATAAATTCCATAACAATGCATACCTTTTGGGAATTGAGAAAAAATTGTTGTTGTTTTTTACCTATATTCAGCTACACAAGAGTAACAACACGTCAAGAAGTTCATGGATCTATTACTTATTCTCTGCGATGAGCAAGTCAAGAAGCAAAACATTTCTACTTGTTCTATCTCTCATGCAGAAGGAATTCAACAAATGGAATGTGAAAAATTTATTGAAGTGTAGTTTGAATGCTTAAGGAGAAAAACATATTTTATTCACAGCAACTTCAAGAAACCTATTCCCTCGAGCATTCGTCTTCAGTGGCAATATGGTTACATGAAACATTAATTTACGCGACTGAAGGAATTATAATTATCTAACTTACCCATGTAACTGGTATCCAGCATTATAGCTTCGTGGATTTTACACAGTGGTTGCTCGCAATTATGGCACTCTCGGCCCTCACCGAGTAATCACTAAAATAAATGCTATGAATACTGTTAAGATTGATTTAAATGCTCAGCGACTAACAGCTGATAGTGAATGAACAGTTTGCCTCCCTTGAACAGCCTTTTTTTAAACATTTCTTCGAATAAATTATTTCTTACCTTTCTGACGAGCCTATTCTACATTATAATATTTACATGTAAATTAATTTACCCCATTTTGTTCATGTGGTTTTAGGCGTTGATACACTTATGTTGTGAGAGTGTTTCTTTTTAATCTTTCTTTGTAATTTTTGAAACATTTGTCCAAATCTGTAGTAATTTTGAGTATAAAAGAGAATGGATTTGAAGATTTTATTTTCTTAAAGTGGTGAAAATCATAATATAAATCTATCAGACTTCCCCTTGTTTTGTTTTTACTTGCTCTCTCATATTGTTTTTCAATTTTTTGAGTATGTGTAACAATTTAACTATTGAATTTTGGTTTAACTATCAAATGGATAAAGATGGATTTATTAAGTCATTTTTATTTTTATTTTGCAAGGACTTCATTCGTTTTAGGAGAGGAAATAATTTAAAAGATAAAAATTTGAGGACATCTTTTGAATTTAGATTTTCGTAAGTTCTTTACACACTACGCCGTTGTAACTGATCGATTGACTAGCTCATTCACCAACACAGAGAATAAATAATAGAGCCATGAACTTCTTGACGGATTGTTACTCTTGTATAGCTGAATATAGGTAAAAATTGTTTGGTATATAGGTATAGGTTTGGTATATAGGTAAAAAAGATTTGAGGAATGCAAAACAACGAAGTTTTCGAAATTTTCAAAAGGTGTGGATTGTTATGGAATTTATATTTTCAACTGGTGGTGAACGAATGTCTTCTGGTTTGGTTTTTTCTTTGCACAATTTTATGTTGCAGAAAATGGAATTGGAATATCCAAAGTCAGAAATAAGTTAATAGTTAGAATAATTATTGTCAGGTTTACAATTTTTTGAATCAACAAATGAGGATTTCTTACTAAAGAAAAATCAAAATATTTTAAAATATATATTATTGTACAATTAGCAATATACCGTGTATATTTTTAAATTCATTTCTTTTTCGTAGATTAATTGTTACGACGGCGAAGGAAATATACATATAGTGTTACACGTCTAGTAAAATAACTCATTTTTTTGGGAGGGTCACACATTGACGGCGACGGTGGTCTTTAAACGTCGGTTTCCTTGTCCAAACCTGCGGATTACCACCTACATCTTGACCCTCCCCCGCGTAGGTACAAAATTTGAATTGTACGTGAGATGAAGTGTGCGCAACTCAGAACTTGTTGCCGTGTGTGTGTTGACCTTTCTGTAGAGTCTAGCCTGATTAAAGAATAATGCGCACGGGAAAAAACAACATTTTAGGGTAAAACTTATGGTATTACCAAGGTTATTTTTGTTTATTGCGTGAATATGATGTAAAAGGAGATTGAGACACATTTAAGAAAAGGACATTATTCTCATCAGCTATTGTATTCTGATTTCAATATTTAGAACGAACTTGTGAGTAGACAAAATCTTATTTTTAATTTGTATTATAATCACCTGATACTGACAAAGTAGCTGTTCAAACGTCGTGAACGTTAATAGAAACATTAGTCCACATACAAGTTCGTTCTAAAACTTTCAATTTGAAAACACAATCTCCAATAACTACGAAAAAATACTGTACATGTCAATCTTTTGCTGGATGGTTTTACAGTGAACTGTCGAGTGCAAAACGTCATTCTCTGTGTTGTTATTCACTCATGAAAAGACAACTGAATGTATATATGATTTGAGGAATGCTTTTACATCAACAATATTATTGTTGAAGGGTAATGTTTAAGTAAAGCTAGGTAAATACCAAAATAATCACATGAAACGAATTGTTTCACTTGTTTACTGTTTTGATAAAAAATAATTTATGAAGCAGTTGTGGTAAACAGTTTTTGATTTCCTGCGCCGAAATATTAATTCGAGTTTAATACCACACTTTTTGTCATTGATTATGCTAATTAATCCTTAAAAAATATTTGCTTCAATCAGTTTTGTGATTTCATGATTTATATTATTCCTTTTAATATGTTATTTGCGAGGAAAAACGGCCGGCGGTGAGAGTAAACAAAAGCACGAACCATATTCTCTTAAATGGATAGAAGATGTTAATAACATTAAAAAAATAACATTGTTTTCCAAATCATCACTTACAATACAACGTGTGCTTTAGTATTTGCAACTTTTCAAGAGAGACAAGAAATTTAACCGTGGTGTTACAATATTTTTTTTTTTTTTGCATTTTAACTTATTGTATAATTATCTCAGGAATTGTTTAAATGCAAAAACTGGAGAAATGGGTTTAAAATGTAACACCGCGATGGTTGCCTCTCTTACATTAATTGGTCCCTCGTTGTCTCCCTATCTTAAAAACAAATCTTTTGTAATTTTCCCCTTTACAAAATACCAAGTAAAAAGATCTTCCAATGGTCACCCGCAAATTTCATTCACAAACTTATCTTGAGTTACATCTTACGAGCAACGGTTATTTCATTAAGGTCTGTTGATATCTCACTCACAGCGCTTTCAAACTCCACCCATTAAAAAAATTAATATTTCTTCCTAGGGAGAAAAAACTAGCATTAGTCATAAACTAGTCTAAATGCTCATAAAACAAGCAACAGCGCTTTTGTGTTCAAAAGATCAATTGCCTCAACTCTTTGTAAGTGCTCACCAAAAATTGTTAAATTACTGAGGAACTACTGGAACTAATCCATATTTAAAGAGGACTTGTCATGCTGTGTTACAGTCGTACAATCCGGCCGTGTTCCCCCACCCCTCAACCCCGTTTGCTGAGTTCGCTTGGGTGCTCGGGTGAAGCGTAAGGCGGGCATTTCCACCATAGCGCGATCATAGCAAATCATAAGTAGGAAATCTAGGCTACTTAGTGGCGTAAGGGCTATTGCCTTGTCAATACTATTGTAAAATTGTAAAGTAGATATTTTAGGTTTTTGAACTTTAAATATTTAAAGTAGCCCAGTATATCCGAAATTTATTGATCAAATATTATAATTATTATATTGACCGTTAAGGTCGAAGGTTACCCATTATCAAGGTCTACAATCTAATATCCGGAGTTCCTCAGCTTTTTCCTGTGAAGGATTGTGAGTGAAGTAAGAGTAAAATTATAGTTCATGTAGTTTCCCATTTCCCATGTGATAATTAAATCTATTTTGTGTTGGTAAGTTCTGATAAGACTAGTCACAAGACCTGTTGATCTTGATGGAAAATGCAAATAGAAATTGTAATCCGTTAAATGGAATGGAAGGTGTTCATAAAATAAAAAATGTTTTGCCATTTCAGTGCAACTCTCACACTCCTCAAAAGGAGGATGATGGTTTATTCAAGAAGATTCTTACCGAGATTCCCATAAGAGAGCTCAGTTTTTTCCTCATCAAAGTTTCTGGAAGAAAAAAGTAAAAGTAAAATTATACTAAATGCAAATATGTGAAAATTAAAGTTGCTTCATATCTTTCGTGGAGATTATCTACCACCGAAAAAATAATTAAAAGAGTAGATCATAAGAGTATCTATTTCTTCGCTATTTCTACCATGTACATTTTCATGGAGTAGCGTAGATTACAGGGAAATAATTTTAAATAACTTAGTTAGTTGGAAAAAGTCTGTTTTCTTCCCAAAATAGTTTCTTTTTTGGGATTGTTGATCTGATTCTACAGTGGATAAAATAGAAATGTATCCCAAGTTTCAACAAATTCAATCCTTTAATTAGGTGATGTTTTGAGAGACGTGTTTATACGAGGACATCACATACCTCGATATATCCCACAAAAGAATGTGAGAAATTGAAAACTCGGTAGCATGAACCGAACAAAATCCCCCGAATGACGATCAAGTTTGTTGATGATTCCGTTAGGGATCATTAGTGGAGGTAGTGCGCGTAAGACAACGACAATCCAGTTTACACTGATTTATCGGTACATTCCGCACAGTTCCAGCAGACACGTGTATACATCGAAGATTCGTTCAAATTCTATCGATTCGCAGAGGAAAAACATAAGTTACTCCATTTTTTAAATTATTAATATAAATGAACGATAATTTTTTAGCACTGCTTAGGTTTAAAAAAGGATCGGGCAGCAAGGGGTACTCAATTAGTATACAATAAATAAAATATGTTTACTTTGCTAGCAAGATTCTTCTCTTTCATCATCCTTTCTTGCATATGTAACATCACGATAATCTTAAATCGAGACCTGTCTCTAAAATCACGCACCGCAAAAGCAGTGAAATGGACAACCTATAAAAGGTTTTGGCAGAAATGCTCCATGAGCAGGACAGCTGTCACCAACTCTCAGAAGATTGCGGAAAGAAATCGGAAGTTTAATTCCTTTGGTTGTCGCATGGTGTCGCGGTTGTCGTTTCGCGTGGTTACTGACCCGATTACTGCTTTCTGAAACAAGTAGGATGTCCAATGATTTGTTCAATATTTTATCTCTAGATTTTACCATCACTGCTCATCCAGCTAGAAACAAAAATTGTTTCCTTAAGTACAAATAAAACATTTTTCATATATTTCTCAAAAGTTTATTTGCTTAAAATATTTTTTATTTTCATACTTCAAAGAATTGTATTGAAAGTTAGACGAGGTAAAAGTTATATTACACGGAATAAATCTCTTAAACCCAATTATTTTTCTTAGAAGTTGACACTTGAAAATGCGAAACGATGACGAAAGCAAGAAGACTCCAGATTGTAAAAGGGAACGAGAAGTGAAGTTCCTTGGCCACATAGCGAGGAGGAATAACTTGCAATTTGCTAAACAAATTTTCTCTCCATCGCACAAACCTGATCATTTGAACATCCAATGAATAAAGATGGACTTTAAACCAGATTTGAGCGATATTTACTTATTGGATATTTTAATGTCTCGTGTGAAACCTAGCACATTGGCTCTACTTCAAGGCAAGTTCTGCACTAGTACTCGAATTGTGATATCAAACTTCAGAAGATATTCGATATGGCGTCAAACTACAGCTCACTTAATAAATACAAGGTAACCCAAAGGGAAAACTGTTACACCCATTTATCCGACAAAAATTCGATGTCCTAGTTTTGTGTGGTGTCCCTTTTCAGTATAGATTGAACAGTTTGAACAAGAGTTGACCTTTCTACGAGAGAAGAATAGAACATATTTGTTACTTGTGAAGCAATATTAATATAAAAAAATCTTCAATAAAAGTCATGCCAATACAAAAAATTGTTAAGTAGACGTTTTCATCTTTCAATTTTTTAGCAGCATTCATTTTTTATCATATTGTCTACTTTAATATGCTTACACATTATACAAGACCAAATTGCTTAATTTATTTACACCGTACTATCAATTTCCAATCTTCATTTTTCAGAGTACTATTCTTCGATAATATATTATAAATACCAGCTTTCTGAAAATCATATGGAAATATCATACTACAGTAGCTATATTATACATATGCAATGTCGTTACAGATTGTTTGAAATTTTCGTTTGTTTTATACACTTCAGTAAATATTAATATATAAATCTCTAGGGAGAAAATTAAATAAATAATTAAAAACTTACGACCTTTTATGGACGAATTATACTTTATATATATGGATCCAAGTCGAATTCATAAGTTTTTAATTATTTATTTAATTACATTATATAATGGACGTTAATAGTAGAAGGAGAAAATTTATGTAGAAAAAGGAATGTACACTGAGATGCGTAAAACATGTTATCAAAGAAAACTCCAAACAAGTAAAATTTACGGCTGAGAATTTGTCAATTTACACTAAAATTATGTCTTTTATATAGAGTATGACAGAAACATGGAATAAGACATAAATGTCCTCACATAAACAAAAGTGTAACATCAACGCTGATCTTATTGGATAAATAGGTCATATATCTAGATTAAATCTAAATGAGGTGTCTGCACGAAAATCTTCCATCGTTTCTTTTTATTACACTTTAAATGGAAGAACATAAATAGTAATTTTGAGTAGGTTTCTCGCTTGCTGTCTGGACAAGCAACTTCCATTTTCATCAAGAGAAGAGAGAGTAATTTTCGTTTGCGAAAGAAAATCCTACAGTTGCAACTTGTTCTGAACGTATTCAGCAAAACGTCTACAATCGGAAAATATATTTTTGAAATTCAGAAACAAATATAACTGATTAAAAAAGGTGGAAAATAGTTGAATAATCTCGTTCTTTAAAGTATCGGTAAGTGATTGTACACTCCAAACAGAACATGGGTCAGAAGAGGGATAATCCCCAATGTTGGCTCTAATCATCTGCACCCTAAAACAGAAGAAGGAAAGAGAAGGAAGAATAGATAGAAAGGAATGAGAGATGAAGAAAGAAAGAAGAAGGAATTAAATAATTCGTTGAACCTTAATTATTCTCTTAGAAAATAATAAAAAGTAATAATTAAAATAGAAATGAAAATAAATTCTTGTTCTTTCAATAAAGAAGCATATCTTAATCAAAGTATTACAATGTTAACTCGATTGAGCACAACATAAATATCGTCCGTACCCTATGATAAAAGGATTGTAGCATTGAATCTCTGAACACAAAAAGAGGTAACTTATCATTTTCCACCCATCTGGATCTCCATCCAATAATACACATCTATTTTTCGTGAAATTGTTTGCGTTTGTTACAATAAAAGCGTATACCATGTAAGCTGAAAAACCACTTTGTACTGTCCAGACATCATTCATAATCCACTGATTAAACTAGACACTTTCAGCGCCTTTCAAATCAATAATTCAAATGAACAAACGTCACCTCCCGCTGTGACAGATAAGAATATTCTATTCAACATATAAACGTGATTGTTCTGCACCCCATTTAACTTTTCGATAGAAAAGGTTGAATGAAATTTCATCAAGATACATTCAATTGTTCGTTCATAAAGGGAGCAATCCATACGAAACGGTCCAGAAGTGGTCGCTCGACATTTTAAAAAAATTATATTTTCCCTGCCCCTTTCCTTATCATTTGAGAGTTCAAAACTGATTTAAAATAAATTGATCTCTAATTGTTTACATGTGGAGCTCATTTTTGTCTTGCCACGCGTCCTCAATTTGCTCCATATTGATATCCAAGTTTAGATGAACTTTTCTCATAGAAGTAAAATATATAGACAAAATATATTCCAAACAAAGTTTATGCAATGAAATGTGATCTTTGCAATGGTTTTTGTTTGAGATTTATGGGATAAATTGTTCATGGGATGTGAACGGTTATGTAAAAGCTGACAAACGTAAATACGCGCGCGCGAAAGGACAAAAATGGACGTCACATGTAGACTGTTTGAGATAAATTCTTTTAAAAATCAGTTTTGAATTCTGGAATAATAGTGAAAGGAATTGAAAAAAATTATAATTTTTTAAATGGTCAAGTTACCAATTTATTTATTTTTTGAACGTTTCTTGTGGAATGACCCAAGTGACATTTTGTTCATAAGTGATAACTCCAAGCCATAAATGATAACATGTTTTTTTATAATGTGATGAGCACGGTTAACAGATATACACATCATATTCTACTTTGCTGGCTTCAATTTTTCTAAAAAAAAAGCACGTAATGGGATGAAGAATGATAACGTACTGGCAATATATCATTTTTACATACTTTCTTAGTATATCAGAAATACTGGTGAAACTAGCTGGGTTGTAATACTAAGTGAAGAAAATACATGAAGTATTTTTGCAATTTATTTTAATGACAAAAATTAATCAGGATACACTCGCGTTTACATCTTAGCAAACAATGTAATTTACTATCATGTGATTTTCTATAAGAAAAATTACGTTAATCGTATTCAGCCAGATAAAAATATGTCCAGTGTACATTGAAACCGCAAAAAGATCCATGCACATTTTTTCAGAGTTTGATGACCTAACACGTGAAGGTCTTGAGGGTCGTATTGTACGGACGGCTTTGCGGATCAAATGCAGTTAGATCCGCGCTATGTGGACTGCCATAGGCTTATTCAAATCAATTCAAATACCGAAGCTCTACACTGGTAACACGTGTACCAATTTGCGAGTACGCGATACGCAAGGGAATAATAATACGAGGCTTAATAATACGAGATCCGTGAGTGATTGTCATATGCCAATTAAGCGATTAAAATTGATATAAACGTGGTTATACTCGTACCTAACATAAAAACTAAATTAGGAAAAAAACAATGATTTGTGATTAATTTCCTTGTTTATCGTGGAAACAAACCGAGGAAATATTTCAATTATTTAGTCAGATATACAAGTAGTAGAATATTAAACAAATCCTAATATTTTCAGCACCAAATCTTTTAATCTTTAGGAAATGTCATGCAAAAGTTTCCTTCCCCTACCTATCCCAGGGTTGTATCACACGTAATAATGGAATACGATCTCATATGGTACGTGCTGCCATTGGATATAATACTACACAACTGTTGGAGAGCTTCAACTACAGTCATTTAGTTTCTAAATATATAAAAGTGATGTACCAGTTACTGACTGACTGGCTGACTGACTAATCACGGAATCTCAGGAATCAGGGGTTGGAATGTTTTATGTGTGTACCCCACCATAAATCTGCAGTGCTTGGAGCAATTTACACAGATGACTGATTATATCACAACAAGCAATATGGGGGTAAGACATCCCTGGTACTTCCAGAGAGGGAGTGGGAAGAGGGTAACGCGTAAAATAATGAAATAATCCGATATTAAATTCGAAACCATAGATGTCAGTGCCTTAGAGAAGGACGCCCCCGATGTTTTGTAAGTTGACATTCGGTCCACGTTAGAGATAATATACACCTAGACACCCTTGCAGTAGGGGGTGNGCCCCCGATGTTTTGTAAGTTGACATTCGGTCCACGTTAGAGATAATATACACCTAGACACCCTTGCAGTAGGGGGTGAGAATGATAGGCAGTTCAAAATAATCAAAACACGACCGATATTGGTGTTGAATAAATCAAATTTTGGAGCTGACTCTCATTCCCACCTTTAAAATGCCACAACCCCATGATTACCCCCTTTAAGAAATAAACACCCTTTGTGAAGGGCGTGAAATACAAAAAAATAATCGAAAATGAGCGATATTAGTGTTGAGATCGTAGTTTTGAGGTTCGCTAAAATTAGGAGTGACATCCTCGAAAACGTTAAAGTCCTAAAGCGCCCTATACACCCCTAGAGAAAGGGAATTTCATGTAAAAATTATCGAAATGCCACTAGTGACGAGGAACAGTTTTTGGCGTTGTTGATTTGATAGAGAGATCCTGATACCGTGTAAATCAAAATTCAAAATTCATGAAAAGAGACACCCCTAGCACTACTTATCTATCTTTATATATATATATTTTGTGAGATTTGAATAATTCGCTAATTAATTAACCAATTTAATCATTCTGTAGCGGAATTTTGACGGTAGAAGAGTTGGAAAATTTAAACGGAGGACGGTTGGGAACGACAACCGTGGTAGCTGACGGTCGATGGACTAGGCGGCATAGGCGGCTTTCTTTGACATCAATTGAAATTTATGGTCCTTTAGAAATCGAAGCGAGTAAGAGGAGGGGGAGGAGGTCCCACCCAACCTAAGGAACACCACATGGTCGCTGGGCCAGAACATGCCCGAACTTGTTCGAAAGAACGTTGGAAGTTTAAACGTTTTTTTTCAGAATTTTCTAGAAAGCCCTTTAAACGTTCCAATGAGAACTCAGGCGTAGGAAGGGGAAATTATTTCGTATTGGGAACTTTCGGTCACATGACATTCAAAATTTTGGGAAAAAAGAAGGGATGGAGCTTATTTAAGAGAGACGTAGAGATTTTTCACTCTCACAACTCAGTTTTTCGGAGGAGATCAGATGCGCTAGATGTGTTAACTCACAACTCAGTTTTTCGGAGGAGATCAGATGCGCTAGATGTGTTAACTCACAACTCAGTTTTTCGGAGGAGATCAGATGCGCTAGATGTGTTAGCTCACAACTCAGTTTTTCGGAGGAGATCAGATGCGCTAGATGTGTTAGCTCACANGAGATTTTTCGTCGTTCTTAGATGTGTTAGCTCAGACAGATAATTTTCAGCTGCGCTAGATGTGTTAGTTCACAACTCACATCTCATACAGATTTTCGGCAGCGAGTTCAGTCTCACTTGCTATTTGTCGGCAGCGCTAGATGTGTTAGCTCACACCGATGAATTTGGCGCGCTTAGATGAGCTCCCAACTCAAGCTCATACCGATTGTTGGCAGTGACTAGATGTGTTAGCTCACATTTCACTTCAAAGATTCGTGCAGCCGCTGAGACGTATTTCACCGCTAAGTTTTCCGAAGGA
>NNCF01131981.1:64322-88625 GCA_002313205.1 Laupala kohalensis
CTTTATACGAAACAGTCTCGTTCACGAACACAATACTCGCAATAGGAATAATATTCATCGGCCTAGAGTGTCAACCACTCTTTGCCAAAAAGGAACTTATTATTCGGGAATCGTTCTATATAATTCTTTGCTCAAGAATATAAAAGACATTATGAAATTGAATATCTTCAAATCCGCGGTTAAAAACTTCCTCCTGCACCGGTGCTTCTACACTATAAAAGAATTTATTGATATAAATAAAAGTTAAATTCGTCTTGTACTGTATCACGCCATTGCTGTAGCACTTTTTAAATAACTTATAACAATTTCAAAAACTATTTTGTTGCATAGTTGTGTTGCCGTATGGCTCATATTAATTTAGTTTAATGTGTACTCGAATTTGGCACGGTTGTGTACATTAATTCTGTAGCCCCATCCTGGCCCGGGTTTTTCTCCGTTTTTACTTCGGGTAGAGGCGATTTTCTTATACAGGTTCTCTAGGCTTTGTATAGGGGCGTGTTTATTGTATCAATAAATCGTGAATTTAGTGTTTTTTTCAACTCTTATGATTTTTAAACACTATACTCAGAATAATTTATAGTTCGATAATAACTTTTACATGTAAATTTACAAACATATTTGCGTTAAATTACAAACATACTGACATTATATATGTATTATAACTCGCAGCTAACTTTTTATCTTATCTAGGAACTTTTGCTGAAATTTTNAATGGTCCCTTGCTTGCTTCCGGAGAGTAAATTAGTTTATTGTCCTCCACGTGGTCATACGCAGTCTGTACTGTTTTTTGACAATAAGTTTATTAGAGCTAGGGTAAATTTTCTTCTTCTTCTCTTTCCTCTGTTTCTTCTTCTTTCCCTCCCCCCAGGGGGCTTACATCTAGTAAGTACGTGTTTGGCGAACATAGGGCCCCGAGCTGAGTTGGGCATTGCTTCCACTTACTTGTGCCATGCTCCTTCCTTTCTCTTAACTGACCTCCCGTTGTATCCTCTTGTTCTTTTCGTTCCCGACGCTATTAGAGCTAGAGTATCTTTCATTTTCCCCTTCTTCTCTTTCTTCTTTCCCCCGCAGGAAGCTCAGTTTCGAGTGAGTATGGGCTTGGCAATCCCACGGTTCCGAGCTGGGGACTGGTATTGCGCCACCAGTCCTCGGACACCGTAAGCTTTGGACATGCTTCAGCGACCACCATTGGCGCGATGGTGGAAAGTTGCGTGTTTTAAAGGGCGGAGATCTTGCCTACATCGGCCGGGTCGCGAGGAAGGATTAAACCTCTATAAAAAAACCCTCAACCTCAAGGTGTGTTACGCGCCGATGAGGTGAATGGATGTTGAGGTCAAACACTCTCTAGCGTATCAACCTCTGAGGCAACTGCCGCACCTCAAATGAGCAAGGCTTAGTGGCGTGATGCGGGGGCTCCACGTCACCGGACATTTATTTCCTCCGAACTCGTGGGTCGAAATGAAAGATTCTTGTCTTCCCCTGCCTTTTTCCCTGCCTTGCGAAGTGGGCGAGTCGCAAGGTAAGTACTCCGCCCCAGGGTGTTCGAAGCGGCCGATGGCTGAGAGCCCTCCTGCTTCAGATAAAAATAAGGATAAGAAACAAAACTTTTCACATGAAAATGTTTTTATTGTCATGACACTTATAGACGGGACACTTGAGAAAGTATCCCCGTTCTATATCTACAAAGGATTGCAGGGTTTGGTTGGAACGCTGAAATCTATAAAAAGATTGCGAAATGGGTCAATGCTGTTGGAAACCAACACCAACAAGCAAGCGTTGGCACTTTTAAAATGTACTTTGTTGGGAGAGTTCCCTGTGAAGTGCGAGCTCCATGCTGCGCTTAATCGCAGCAAGGGGGTCGTAACTTGCAGGGACATTATTGATATGACAACAGAAGAACTAGTTGTAGAATGGGAAGCTGACCACGTAGTTGAGGTCAGTCAAGTCATGTGGAACGTAAATGGTGTTCTGGAGAAGACCAGTTCCTTCATCGTGACATTTGACTGTCCTAAATTACCAAAGGAACTGAAGGCTGGATGGCTGAACCTGCCGGTCCGTCCCTTTATACCAAATCCTCTGCGCTGTTATAAGTGTCAGAGGTTTGGACACACGACAACATCGTGTAAGGGACGTGACACCTGTGGAAAGTGCGGAAAGGAGGCACACGAACCCGGCGTCTCATGCCCAGGGCCTGCAAAGTGCATTAATTGCACAGGCAGTCACCCGGTATGGAGCAGGGAGTGTGTCGCCTTTCTTGAAGAAAAGAAAGTGCAGGAAATTAAAACCACGGAGAAGATCCCGTACGGTGAAGCCCGGAAGAAATACAGGGCTTTATACCCTGTATTTTCTACCAGTTACTCCACCGCAGCCAAGACTCCAAAGCAGATGAAAACCGTATCTGTTCAGGCCGATTTCACTGACGTGTCTACGACAACGTCGTGCACATGTCAGTGCAAATGCGGACAGAAACATGAGTCAGCCCTTCCCGAGAAATTTATATCAATACCAACTACTACTACATCTACTACAAAAACTACTAAAACACCTACTACAAAAACACCAAGTAGTAATAAACCAACTGCAGCAGAAACACAGACAAAGACAAAGCCTGGTTCTAGGGCTAAAACCCTCAAACCAGTACAATTACCAAGTAAAAAATCGCACAGGCGTAAAAAGAACGTCTCTGTGCTTTCATCCTCAGAGTAAGAACGTGTATTGTCCGACGGCAACGCGGAAATACACAATCACGAACCTGACCCCGGAGGTTCGAAACGCTAATGGCTTCCATACTTCAGTTGAACCTTAATGGCTATAGAAGTCAACGTGAAGAGTTACAACTCTTAGCGCGTCGTATTCCGATATGTATTTGCCTGCAAGAGACACACCTTTCACCAGAACACTCACCCTCTATGCGAGGATACAGCGGCTTCAGATATGACGACACCACGGGAGATCGAGCAAGAGGTGGAGTCGCCGTGTTTGCTAGAAACACAATCCTCTGCTCACCTGTTCTCGTACAAACTCAAATTCAGGCTATAGCAGTCAAAGTTCATGGCGTGACAACCATGACCGTGTGTTCAATCTATCTTCCTCCGACACGAGATTTTTCGGAAATCTCCCTCAGAGATTTAATCCATCAGTTCCCTCGGCCATTCCTCCTCCTCGGAGATTTCAACGCCCACAGTGTACTGTGGGGCTCGTCGAGCGATTGCCCTAGGGGCCGACTGCTGAATTGTCTCTTTGAGGGAGAAGATTTATGCTTAATGAACACCGGGCAGATGACCCACTTCGCATTTGGCACGTGGTCATGGACTGCTATAGACCTATCAGTTTGCTCTCCTGAAGTTGCTGATATCTTTCAATGCAAGGTAGAAGATGATCTGCATGGTAGCGACCATCATCCTATCTGGTTGTCCTTGCAAGAACGTGTGACTATTCCAGAAAGCAAGCTACAGAAATGGATTCTCAGTAAGGCTAATTGGACACAGTACCGTTCCCTGTCTGTCTTCAGAGAAACGGGTAGTGTCCAAGAGAGGGTCGACCATCTGATTCAGGTGATTCATCATGCCGCTAAAGAATCCATTTCGAAAACATCTAATTTTCCGCGAAAACCTCATGTCCCCTGGTGGAATAACGCATGTCGCTCCGCCTCTCGGGCAAGACGAAGAGAATTGCGGAGATTTAAGGCTATTCCATCTCCGGAAAACCTCGCCGCATATCGGATTGCTAGAGCAAAAGCGCGCTGAACTATCAAAGAATCCAGATCCACCTCCTGGAAAGAGTTTCTAAACACAATTAAGAGAACAACATCGTCCACTAAAGTATGGGAGTCAATCCGAAAGATATCTGGAAGGTATTCTTGAGTCCCAATATCTGGACTTAATTATCATGGTCGGGTTCTCACCAACAACAGAGAAATGGCAACAGCAATGGCTGAATATTTTGCTGACCTAACATCTACAGCAAACTGCGATCCTGATTTCGCGAGAAAAACGGAGCCAGCAGAGAGCACATCTTTTGACTTTCGTTCCACCAACTGGGAACCCTACAACTCTTCTTTCTCTATGTGGGAACTTGAGTCAGCTCTAGCGACAGCCCACAACACTTCTCCTGGCCCTGATTTCATTCATTATGAAATGCTGTGTCACCTCAGTCTCGAGTCGAAAGAATACCTTCTTGATATCTTTAATCTTTCATGGTCCGAGCGAGTATTCCCTAATTCGTGGAAGGAAGCAACGCTTATCCCTTTATTAAAACTAGGTAAGGACAAAACGAATTTTAGTAGTTATCGGAGCATTGCCTTGACGAGTTGTGTTGGTAAAACTCTGGAGAGAATTATCAACCGACGTCTCGTCTGATATCTTGAACGGCATGATTTGCTGTGTCGATCTCAGTGTGGTTTCAGGACCCGTACAAACACCGGGACCGTATCCCTGTGTTTACCGACGGGTCAAAGCAGGCTGATGGTGTCGGCTGCTCCGTAGTATTTCCCCGTGAGACTTGTGGCTACCGTCTAGGCGACTTGTGCGGTGTTTACACTGCTGCGTGCTACGCCATATTGCGAGCATTGAGATCAACAAATTGTTACGGCGGATCACATTTCCTGATTTGTTCTGATTTGCTGAGTGCCCTTCTAGCAATCCAGAACATGTATCCAGCTGATAAGTTGATCCAGAATATCCAGGGTGTACTTTTCTCACTGCAAAATGATGGAAAGAACATAATGTTTTGCTGGGTTCCCGGACACGTGGGTATCAGAGGAAATGAGGAGGAAGACGATTCCGCAAAGACGGCATGCCTCAGGAATCGCGTGGATTACTCCATGGTTCCAAAACGAGATCTCCTAAATTCCGTCAAGATAAGGATTCTGAGTGAATGGAGCAATGAGTGGTTAGCTGTTGAAAGGAATAAGCTCCGACTTATCAAATCTTCTGTTAAGTCATGGAGCAGTTCTTGTAGGTCAGCCCGGCGCGACGAGGTCTTGCTGACCCGCCTGCGCATAGGACATTGTCCTCTCACTCATAGGTATCTCTTACTACTTGATGATGAACCCGTTTGTGAGGAGTGTAGCTGTTCTCTGACAGTGCGTCACCTACTAACTGATTGCAGAAGATACTCGAGTATACGGAGACAAATTGGTTTGGCTGCAGATTTACCAACAATTCTCGGAAATGAAACGGTTAATGTTAATAAACTATTGAATTTTATGAGTAGATCGGGGCTCCTCCCACAAGTTCTCGGGAGGGTTTAAAATTTGCATTCCCTTTTTCATCTTTATTATCTTTGTTTTCATCGTTCGTTTTTGTAATTTGGAAATATATAATTTAAAAATTGCCTCTCTTTTTTCGAAATAATGTATTGTTATTCTGTATTCTTTTCTTTTCTTTCATCTTTGTATTTAGATATTTGTTGATTTCAGGAGGGTTTTTTAGTGGGTATGGTCGATATATTCGGCGAGTCCCACACACGGGGAAGAGTCATTACGGCTCTTTTCTATTGTGCGAAACTGCATTTTTCCCTACTTGCATGGACTCTAATGACCTCGATGTTGGCGAGCCCTTAAGCCCCACCAAAAAAAATATTATTATTATTAGTATACTTGGATACGGGGAGGAAATGGGTTTTGTATTTAAAAGTAATTGAAAAATAATTTAAAATCTAAAAAAAAGCATAGGTTCCATTGTTTTTAGATTTGCTGAGATGTTTAACTATAATACTTATGCCGTTAGCAGACCACTACATGAGAATGTATAACATACTCAGCTAATACTCAATAGAATGTACTCAGCTAATATTCAATAAACACCAAAAGGCATTTTTTTCACTGAATCTCCTGTAACTAAATATTTTTCGACAAAGTTACGTCATCATCTTTGGTTCCAAAAAAGAAGTATAAAGCATTATTTCTTTCACTGAACTTTAGAACGTCAATTTTTTTCTTTTTTGTTAAATGTTTATTTTGTTCTTTACACATATTAATTGATAGTACACATAATATTGTAAATAAAAACGAGTTTTCCAAACTAAATTTCGGTGGGTTACGACAACGGGTACTGGCGCAAAAAAATTATTTGCAAAATTGGAACTGAACAAGCTTAGTAACAAACAAACATGAAGTTAAATGAAAGCTTGTAACGCAGAAAAAGACTAAACATATTCTATCTGGAACCACGGATGACATAGAGATCTCATCTAAATATATTTGGTTACTGAAGATCAAATGAATGAAAAGTTTATGGGGTAATGTGTTTTTATGTGGTAATTTTTTTATTTTATTAATATATTAGATATATTTTTATAATTTTTGACATTGCAACTTCAGGTTTTCTATTTCAATTAGGAGAACAGGAAATGTTTAGGAATAAATGATCGCTTCCAAAGAAATGTTTGGTATCAAATCTCCGCTTCAACTAAGATTACGGCTTTATTTACATCTCGGCAACAAGAGGAGATGGGCGTTTTATTCTGGACGCCGCTGTATTGAAGCCCTAGGGTTTCTCTTCTCGTCGTCAAGCATCATTGCCCTGCTAAGGCCACGGAGATGGCGTCAGAGCAACCCCAGTTACGTAAGAGATGCCGACGGCGATCTCTCTGGTGCGGTGGTGGTGTGTCTTGGCTAAGGCATGGGGGAGACGACAGCCAGGATAATTAACGAGGCGCCAGCTTTCTAATTCGCTGATGAAGCGCTGGAGCGCGCTTGCGTCGTCGTCGCAATCAGAGTCTTGTAGGCGAATACGCGCTCTCGTACGCACGGATTGAGCTCACAAGCGAATGTGTGGTGGGTTTTCGTATACTTCGCCGAAATTAACACAGCTAATGGATCTTTGAGAAGCCTGGGGAGAAATTGAGGAAATGTGTAAACGAGAAACGACAATTTTATATGTAAACTAGCTAAAATTGAATGTAAACCGGCATTTTGTGTAATGATAATGTTTTGTTTTATTTTGCAATACAATTTTTTGACCTGAATAATATGGCAGATACTACTTTATCTCATCAGCTAGTTGTAGACAAGTTTGATCGTTTCATATTCGGCATTAACGGCCACTGATTATCAGCATGGTCATACGCATCAGAGCTATCCTTTGTCGGGACTCTTGTAGTCAAGTAACACTCATTTCAAACAAACGAGTCACGTAGCTTCTTTCTTGATGTTATTTTTAAATGGTGCGATCTCAGAAAGGAAAAACGAAAGATGAAACAATAGAAAACCGTCAACAAATATTTTAATGCACCAAAGTACGAATCTTTATTTGTATGATATGTTCCGTTTGGTTACGCAGAAAAACGAACGCAAAGTTTCTGGAACATTTGCTTATTCATGTATATGGTGGAATCTCAATATTTAGACGTAGATCTCATAGTGTAGTGAAGCGGTTGCCGACCTTTCGACCCCTAAACTTCGAGGACTAGTAAGCAATTATTTTCATTACAGATGCTTGTGAAGTACTAGGCATTGAGTTTTTAATTTAAATAAATATGAAATGAACCTATTTAGCATAATACTAAGATTTTTTCAACTGTAACAAAATCTTATGAAGATATGTACATCTTGTCCAATACGTTTTTCTCGTTCAACACCTAATTAAACATGCATTACATTAGATAAATGTTTTTGTTTTGATATTTCTTATATTTGATTTTGTAAATATAATATTTATGCTAGTCCCTTCAAAAGAAAATCTAAAATTGTAATTTATGACCAGTGATGTTTTAGGAAAACCCGAGTTTTCTCATGGACTGTCATTGATGCACGGACATTCAGTTGGCGGTTGGCGACCACCCAGTTTAGGCGTGCGACCTTGTCGATACGTATTAGCGACCCCGATTTTGTCTGGTAGTTTCTCTTGTTTCGGTAATACATTGACTGACCTTATAATGTAGTGTACTCAAGAAATAGCCCGTTACATACATACAATATTTCAATTAATTCGTAAGATTTTCCGAAAATTTAAAAAATTACACGTCATTTCAATTCCTCCCTTTATAATCGGAATTTCGAAAAATTATTTCTTAGTCCCAACAACATCACAGTATCATTCTCTCTGCTGTGATGAGTCAGTCAAGACAACACCCTCATACAGTCACTGGCATATGCACATATGAGAAGCTTTGCATAAATGTACTCCTATTTTTTCTCGAGACTCTTCTAAAGTAAGCCAAGAATGAGGATTACTGCTTTACCAAACCTATTGAGCAAAAAAAAAAAATCTTTTAAAAATAATTATATTTATTGACCTCCCTCTTTAACAAATTACCATTGTTGATTTGTGAGTATACTAAACCCATTTAGATATGTACGATTGTAATTGATGTTCAGATACGAAAACGTACTAAAAAGCATGGGAAATAAAAAAAAGAAGAGAGTATGAAAAATAATTAACTTGAAAGTTATGCAAGTTTGTGTAGTACCCAAATAATTAATAAATTTATTTCTTGGGGAAATAATAATAATAATAAAAGATTTATAATAATAGTATACAATATAGTACAATGAATCTTTGCTTTAGTGACCACAGACTACCACATTCGCAAAGAAAGCTACAAACATCCGCAAAAAAGTGTTCCGGAAACCAAGTGTTCATTACACAGATTGTTCTCGAGTGTTACATGAAGAGAGAAGATTAATTCCGGTCTCGAGGCTATCCACGACATCCCGAATACCCCTGACCTGTCTCTTGCACCCTTCAGCCGGAGGGTGACAATGTCCACTACTCAATTGCCACCCAAGGAGGTCCCTTAACAGCTCATAACACTCGGCGCCAGAGGCAAGTTCAGAGATGGGAAAACTTAGACACAATTTCGGAGACAGGAAGATGAGGTGAACCGCAGCCACAGGTCCTACCACGTGATAAATGATGAGGTGTTGCGCTAAACATAACTTACCCTTTCACAGAAGAGATGCTCGTTACACTAAGTCATGATACTCATATGTAAGACTGGTTTTCACTTATCGGGAAATATAGATTTGAGAATTTGGGATGAAAAATAATATTTAAAAAATAACGTTTCACCTATCTCCTTGTGGTCTTCATCAAAGCAACTCTTACTCGAGCATTGCTTTTCCCTACCTCACAACGCCACTCTCCATAGATCTGCACCCATTTTCTTCCTATTTAGCATTGCTTTAAGGTAGCTCTCTCATGTAATAATAATTCAGGAATACATTGAAATGCATTCGCAAATCAATTTTTTTTTCGTTATTTAAATCTGTTAATGTCATCAACTATTGAGCCATCTACCAGAATCCGACTTCATTACAAAGTTATCGGAATGTTACAATAATTGCAATTTTTTAACTTGTTTGCAAGTTATAATTTTAAATATGTATTCAAATTTTTGAAGGTTATCCATACTTTGAATCATGTTATCACATACCCCTCCCATTCAAATCAAATCAAAATACGAATATCCAAATTTCAAAGAGGAACGCGCATTTCGAGCTCATGGAAACATGGAAGTTGCATTACGAAACACCTACCTCCAGATTTATGTGACAATTATTTAAAGATTATCGACGATTATCCATATGTTTAGAATGCGGTTTTAATCTTTGGGATTTCGTTTATAAGTAAATTATAATTTTCTTGCTGTAAAAGTCCAAAAATACATAAGTACCTGTACTTAATAAGTGTACGCATTTTACAGTATGAGTGAAGTTAATATTTTTGCTTTTCTTTCTTTAACCTTACATGGACGTGGGCACCAGTGTCAAAGGAATATAAATTCCAAATTAAATTGTATGTGACTAATGCTTGGTCATGGTTTTGTATTCATTTTTTCTGTTGATTTCATTATTTTATTTTCAAAACCAAATCAAAAACGGCGCACAACAAGAAGGAACGTACAAATGAGCTGAACTTAGAACCGTACATACACATATTCCCGAGCATCCTGGAAAATGTAGAACGATCAACGTGGCTTGGACAATGAACGATAATGTATAACGGAACTGTTGCTTATCTCTCTTACATAAGACTCTAATGTTTAATAGTTTCATTGTCATCACCTGTTAAACACACATTCTCATGACGCGACAGGGTAAGTTTTCGCAATCAAGTGTATGTTTTACATAAAGTTTGTTTCTACTAACTTATTTTCGTGGGACTTAGATAATATAACTTCTACTCCCCCAGAATATACATTTACACATCTTAAACTCACTACATTGGCAAGTTCTTATCTTTACGCTCATTATAAAATTCGCCATGGTTAGATTTTACAAAGCAAATTAGTTTACTTTGTAGTGGATCCTGGCATTTTCATGAAATTAAATAAAATAATAATTGACTAGTTTGGTCTAAATTATTAAAAATCTTGTAGAGAGTGCAGTACCTAATTGGAAAGAAAGTATAATGCAGAACCGTTGATCAAAAGAAAGATTTGCATGGTAATCATGAAACCTGGTCGGGTCTCGCCGCTGATTTCCACTACATACCGACGCAACAGCCGGGTATCTACACAGCAAGTAACTCATTCCTGAATCTTAAAATTTATTTTCCTCGGAGAACAGGCAATCATTTGCATACAAATTATTGGCCAATAATGAGCTTTCATCGACACATCCAATCATATTCGTTTCACCTGATTTTCCATTTCTACACTATTTGTATTTAACTTTTTCTTCTGCTGAAACGCGTTAACATATCTTTCATTTGTTCAAGAATTTAAAATTTTGGGCTACTTCCATCTCTTACTAGATTGTTCTTCGGTCATTCTACAAGACGACAGANCATCTCTTACTAGATTGTTCTTCGATCATTCTACAAGACGACAGACGTCACAGCTGAATATTGTCATAATATTGCTCTCAGTTCATGACAGACGTTTTGTTCACAGCGGTACTATCGTGTATCACCATCAACTCGCCATTAAATAAACTGACTAACTATAAGTGTATGTTATACAAAATAAAAACATATGATACAAACGATATCATATAGTATAAAAATCAGTTCATATAGTATAAAAATCCTTAACGTATTAGTTTTATCTCATAGCCTTAGTGGCTAGAGTGCTCAGGAGACACGAAAAATGTTCGGGTTAATTTCTAGGAACTAGAAAATGTTTTTGAGCAGATAATATTTTTAATGTCACAAATCGTGAGAATTTTTTTAATTTATCAATTCGATAGTACAGCCTTGTATCATATTGTCGCGACAATAACAGCAAAAATTGCAGCTCAGCGACAGTGGTGCCGTGAAATGGTGAGAGAGCATTCTTGCGTTTTCGTGAATCACAACCTGCTTGATCGTACTACGTATTATCGCATGTATGTACAACGTCCCCCAATAGTTTTTGAATTAGAGCTGAGTTTTGGGGATATCTATGGCGCTATTGTTATTCTCACTGGTAATTAGGGGATTTTTATGGTATATCGCGACTGAATGATATTTGACTGTGACGATAGTCAATAGCAGAGTTGTTCCCTATGCCACGCCTAAATGGTTGCGTTCGTTAAATTATTTTCACATTTCTTTTGAAATATGATCGTTTCTAAGGGTGATTGATAATCTTTGTGCTATATGAGCGTTGTAGCCATCAAGAAGTTTTGCTACACGACGAGACATTTTATTCTTTGTACTTGACGTTTCGATACAACAGTTTGATGGATAAGGACATTTTGTCAGCAAAATGTGGCAGCTGGGGAGGATCTAACATATTTTGACCCGTTTCTTAGTGTTCAACATTATATTATTTCGATAATGACGAAAATGTCGATGAGCTGAAAAAAAATCACATATGTTCTCCACGTGTAGGGTACACGAAAAAACGTATGCATAACGAACCATAACCCGTAGATACGTGTGAAACTGGAACTGCAGTGCACACAGCATTGTGTGCCACCTCGTTCTCTTATCTCCTGTACGGGGATGCGTTTAGGTCTAGGAGGAAATGGTGTACTGTTGTGGAAGGCGAACGGGTGGTGTAGAAGTTAATATCCTTTCTATCAATGCAAGAGTCCCGGGTTCGATTCCCGGATCGTCAACATTTTCACCTGACCTAAAGTAATCACATATCTTCTCCACGAGTGTGGTACACGGAAGAAATATATGTGTTAAGCACAAAACCCAAATTCGGCCATTGAATGAAAAAAAACGACCAAAACTAGTTTTGGCAGATGTGATTTTGCCAGAATTACTTTTGTCCTCTCAACAATAATGAAACTTCTTATACCCAATGCCAATTCCCTTTTTTTAGTATTTAGTACGGATCAAATATTATTTTCGTTTCAGGGGTATGAGGGAAAATGGTAATTACGCGTTTTTGAGTTCTTTAATGTTCGGATTGGTATAAAAGTATTCATCACGAATATATTACAAGCTTTTATTTAACTTGCGAGTATATTAAAACTTTTATGTATGTATGCATGTGTGTGTAGTTTGCATGACAAGCACAATAGATTCTTGTACTATTTTAGGAAAATCTACCCTAAGAGAGTTAAATGAAAGTAGGTATTTTTGTTTTCCTGTTTCCTAATTCGTAAATTTATTCTTCGGCAATGCCCAAGTTTCCAATCGAGCTGTATTTTTACAGATATGTATAGTTTGCATGACAATAGATGATTATGGTTCAATTTTACTAAAATCTATTCATAAGCGGGTTGAAATGATAGTATATATGTGAGCATCCATAACTCTAGAATGCTTGGAGCAATTTGAACCAAACTTAGTACACAGATGACTGAATATCTGACAACAAGCACCGTGGGAATTGGCGCTTCCAGGGAAAGGGATAACATGTAAAAATAATTGAAAAAAATATTTTATTGGAAATTATAGTTTTCGGTACCATAGAGATGTATAAACCCCAATTGATCCACAGGGGCGATTAATATGCTCCTTGCACCCATAAGGGAGGGGGCAATACGCTGGCAAGTTAAAATAATCAAAAACGACCCATATTTGTGTGGAATACATCCTTTTTGATACCGCTGAATTACACTGACACACTCAATACGCCCACGGTCACCTTCCACGAGGGATATACACTCATTTAGTAGGGGGTGAGAAGGGGATGAAATGTAACAATTATAAAAAAAGTCTTTGTTTTTGGTTTTTATAATGTTAATGGAAACTGTTGTCTATCTCTTTTCCCAGTTTTTTATGTTTGGATACATTGTCATTCAGGAGAGTTTTAGTGATGGTTGAGTCATTCGGCGCGTCCCGCGCGTGGGGAGAGTCATGTTGGCTCTCCTTAGTGCGTAACCGCGTTGTCCAAATATTTTAGGGCTCTAATGACCTCGATGTCAGCGTGCCGAAAAGCCTCAATAAAAAAATTCATGTCGTTTTCACTTCATGTCATTTCCACTCCTTTTAGGGAACAAAGGAGTGTGACATTTCCACGGGAACTAAATTAAGACTTAAACGATATCAGGGGTGATACCTTTCATTCAGCGACACCAAAAACTGTGAATTTGTAATTTCCGGCAATTTTTATATTACGTCTTCTTCCCTAGTTGATGGGGTGAAAGGGGGATGACCATGGACTTATGCCGAATCGGGAATGTCACTATTTCAGTGACCCGAAAGTAATGTATTCAGCACCAATATCGGTCGTTTCTGCTTATTTTTAAATTTCATCCTCTTCCCACACCATCCACAGGAGTGTCTTTCTACCCTCTGAAACTGAATTTTGACTTACACTATATAAGAATATCATTATTAAACTCAGCGATGTCGAAAATTGAGAACTGGACACTTCTATGTCATTTTCTATAACTTTAAAATAGCATGCCCTTCCGTAGATATATATAAGGGTTGATCGTGGACTTTAGTATCATCGCGAATGTTAGTACATGTTTCAGCGGCCCCAATAACTATGGTCCCATCACTAATAGCGATCATTTACGATTACTTTTATATTTTCTCCCTCTCTCCCCCTAGACGATGGGTACTATGAACGGTCGTTCTTAGGTAATCGCAGATTTAAGCGGCATGAGAAATGTTACTCTTCACTTTAGCATCCTCAAAAATCCAGTCATTACCAACATCGGTAGTTTCCGATTATTTTTAAATATAGACCCCTTCCCATCCCTCCCTAGGGGTGCAAGGAATGTGTTACCAACACAATGTTTGTTGCTAGATAGTCATCGCTATACCAAGTTTCGTTGAAATTGCTTCAGACAGTCGCGAGTTATAGTGCGCCATACAGTTATATATGTAAATTGATAAAAATTGTGTAAAAAATTAATTTATACACTTATATTATTGTTTTATTAATATTCCACCTCAGTTCATAAAACATTTAATTTTAAAATCGTGGACATATATCATACAAACGTACATTTTTTATCAATTCGAATATTACAAACACCACACAATGGAAATGGGACACTTATATGAATGTATCATATAAGCCACATATTAACCACAGCAAATACTCTAGAAATTGTATCCGCTTAAGTACACGAAATTCCATTATTGTGAAAGTGCTCAATACTATATCTGTCCATCAAAACGCTCAAACCTAGTTCTGGCAAAGCGTAAACGACGAAAACTAGTTTTGGTCGTTTTTTTCGTTCCATGGCCGAATTCGAGATTTGTGCGTAACATATTGTGACTTTACGGATTGTTATTAACAAATAAAAATTTAATTGTTATAAACAAAATTAATAAATAATAATTCCGTAAATGTATAATTCTCACTACATCCTAAGGGGAGGGAACCGAGTACTCACATCTATTGGAGTCACCTACAATAAAAACACTGCACTCTGGTGTTCGAGCAACAAACTGAACTCTTTATTATTCATAATAATTCTAAATTAATTGATACACACCACACTGGTAAATGGTCACAATGCTACACATTACTTCGCCTACTGCGCTCTTGGAATGTCTTATTGAAAGTCTTTTTACATAGTACTCACCAAGATCTTCTTGANGAAGATCTTCTTAATTGTGGGCTCCTCTGTTCATTACAATTAAACACTTTAACTCTTGCACTCGGCCTACTGACATTTATTTAACAATTTATGGTTTACAAGACCCAAAATAACATTAACAAATTCCCTCGACTCTATTACACAATACACAAGATGTCTCGTGATGTCGGACTGGATGAAGACATGGCCAATTTTGTGTTCCTGGTATGGACTCCCGTTCCTCGTTAATGTTCGTTCCCTCTCTTCTGCCTAAGCAATTTTTCCCATGCCATTAACTTCTTATGTCTGTCTCCTTTCAGAGTTTCCCGACTCACTTCGTACTTATTTGTTATTTCGTCCTTTGCAACATTTACTGTTATTATTTGTTCACTGTATTAATGCGCTTAGCATGTCCTCAGACGGATTACAGTGTAACTTATTTTCTATTATCTATGCAACGACGATGCCTTCTCTGGCTTACTAATTTGCTGAAGTGACCGTTGACGGCTCATTAACTCCTAAAACGCTAATTACTGGACCAGTTCGAGTCCCTTACTCGTCTGTTCGAATTTTTTCACTGCACGAGTTCCCATTTGTTCTTTTCAATCACACGATTCTCTCCTTCACAACTTCAGGTACGCGATAGTGTTCATGGGCTAATTAGTTGCTATTAATGTTCGCACTTTTCACGCTCTGATTTATGCATTAATTGCATCGAGTATCAGTGGTGATTGTTTCCTGATTCTTTTCGGAAAGCCTCACTTGTGCCTTACTATCACCGCACTGCTCTCACTACGAACTTGCGTTCATCACAAATTTCTGCGTGCGATCACTAACGCGTCTTTACACCAAAAATTTTCAGTCAGTTTATCAAAGAGAACTTTCTCGAAATGTTTCAGTTTCATCAGAAAAAAAATTATACTCTCCAAATTTCTGCACCGTCTCGATAAAACAAATAAACTCTCTCAAAATTTTCTCTCGTCTCACTCAACAAAAATAAACTCTCGCAAATTTTCCCCTGTCTGACTCAACAAAAATAAACCCCCTCAAATTTTTCCCCATCTGACCATGTGCATATGTGCGCTATTTTTATACACAATTCGCGTCACGTGACGTTCCCCTTCCTATCATTCCTTCCTTCTACTACAAGCCCTATGCTTCTTTCCCCCTCTTAATTTTAATTGGAAGTTTCCGAAAAGATGTTAGTTGCTTTTTCATGTTGCCAATCACACGATTTAGCTCCTCCCACCGTGGTTTTCTNAGATTTCTACATCTAGACGAAGGTCTGTCGGCCATTTTGTTATTTGAACTCTTCACATCTGCTTTGTGCGGCATGCTTTTTAGATCCCCTCTTTTGTGGTTTTATGGCTGGGCGGCGCGGTACCCTCTCCGTCTGACATCACCCATTTTTGCTGCAACTCGACCCGACTGTCGGCCCTCCTTTTAAACCCAAATTTTATTATTACTTCCTTTTGAATTTCGCCATCGTGTGTTTTTGTTGAACCCATAGCCCCAAAATTTCACATTTCAATATCTTTTCTTCCCTTGGCCAGCCATGTCCCAAAAGACATGTGCCGTGAGCCTTCTGGTCTTTTGTAGCAAACGTACATCCACGTTGCTTTGGGAAATAATATTCCTTGACATCCGCTCTTTTTTTTGTTCTATCTTTTGTACTGAATTTCGATGCTCGTTTTTCTAAAGATTCAAGTTCAAACTTGTCTGCCTCTGAACATGTGTCCTCGTCGCTATCCCTTTGATTTTTTCCAAATAATAGATTTTATAACTTTTTTGTACTCCAAAACTTTCTACAGAGCCTGTGAAGTCGCACCGACACTACGCTTTAGACCACCCAGGTCCCTTTCTGCTAGCTCCCATGTTGGCCCATGATTTTATATTAAATTTTGAGAACGTGATATTGAATTATCAATTAATTCAATCCACGGTCTCAATATNAGTCCCTTTCTGCTAGCTCCCATGTTGGCCCATGATTTTATATTAAATTTTGAGAATGTGATATTTAATTATCAATTAATTCAATCCACGGTCTCAATGTGCATTACATTATTTTGGCGCTTGTAAAACAGGTTACAGTTCTCTCTGCGGATTACGTCGGCCGATCGTTGGATGAAGGAAAGAAATATAAGAGGGAAATTTGAAATTGAATTTTGAAGAATTTACTGTTTTCTATTTAAACTAGGATGGGTAGAGACTCCTAGGGACCAGATGAAATCTAATTCACGCGTTTTTACATCTATGCATTGAGAATGTTTAGGGGGAGAATTTTAAAATTTTCGTTAATTTTTTATTATGTAATTTAGCGTGGGACGGGACAGGCAAAGAAGAAATAGATACACACACCAAATTCGACAACCCAGTGAATAAACCTCTCAAAATCGCATTTATCTTCGTAGTTGCACTACCTGTAGAAGTTTTTATGTAGGAGAAACAACTACTTCTGTCAACATCAGAATGAATAATCACGGAGTTTCGAGTGATCATATACTCTTCCGTTACAATAATGAGCATAAATTTCGTATATGGCTACTTCTGATTTTAGAGCTTTTTAATATCGATTCATTTTGGTTGCAGAAACATAAGGATACGCCGACGAAATTATCGTGTGACTTACCTTGATCAAGATAAGGTTTTAAAAATGAAATAAAATTTCGTATTATTAATGAATACAGAACCTCTTTGATTTTTATTTGGCGTTTTTATAGCGTCTCGTTAAACTCTTTTTTCTCTGAAATCAGTTTTCCCTCGTAATCACAAAGTTTTTAAATTGGTGGCGCATAAAATGCTATGACTTACTAAACTTTGTCTTTTGAGTAAAACAATGAAAGAACCATTAGTTCGCGATAAAATCGAATAACTTACGACTTAAACAAGATTAAAGGTAGCTGAAGATCGAGGACTGTTTAATTTGACATTAGTTAAAAATCATTAAACCTTTGAATTATTCTGCTCTTACAAGATAATCGATATCTTTTCAATAGAATGATTCTGCTTAAACTGTCATCAGAAATACTATTATAAGATTGTCAACAACAAATACAAGGAAATATTTTACATTACATTCATAAATAATTAACTTTTATCGTACGGTAAAATTACGAAACGTATAATGGTCATTATGTTATTTCGTGTTCTAGGATAGATTCCACGTGTATATGCTATTGTAGTCAAAACAATACTAAAATATACATCGAAATTCATCGTTCATACAATTTAAAGATATAGAAGCTTTTCAACTAAAAAAAGAATAAGGGATGATTTTCTGGCAAAAATGTATTCTAGATCGCGGATATTCCTGAAATGAAACACTAAATTAGTACATGTCACTGAGTACCTATCTTATATTAAGTAACATAGTTTACTATGAACAGGATGTTTTAGAAATTAATACCATTCTTTTCCTAGAAACGTTATCATGCGGGATATTAATAAAAACATATTTGGAATAACGGCATGTTATACCGAAGTATTGTCGAATTAAAACAGTGAGTGAAATCAGAAATTGAGAGTAAGTATTGCAATGACTCGGAGTTGTAAAGAAACATAAGATCTTAGATTCACAAACTTAAACAAATTGAAAATCGTACCTGCGCTATGATAGTCTGTAGCTATGATAGTAAATTATAATTATGAAAAACATCTTAGAATTTCTTTCATTTTAAATAATAAGCGAATATTTTATTTAATTATAACAGGTTCTTCACATATCATTATTCTCTTTCCACCACTTCGAAATTGAATTTACGAAGTAAAGAAGAACACTGCATCCACATTTCTCGACCATTTTTCTTTCACGCCCAACAATCCATTCATCTTTGAACACAGCATTATGTTCCTCTCTTGCTTGAATTCACGTTATACCACACTCTAATTATGAAAGACTGCAGTGGACTATATTCTTCGCACAAGGAACATCTTGGGCTCCCAGCTATTTCGCTGCGAAGATGTGGGTGAAGGCGGACTCGATAAAGCTCTCTGCAACTTCGTTGGAGAGGCTTTTGTCGGAGCGGATAGGGAGGGAGGAAAAGAAGACGGGATGGCTAACCGCCGAACAGTGTCTCCCCCTCACTCCAGGTCCCTGCCGTGGTTTAAAGGCGAAGCATCGTCGGTTAGTTTCGCATGGCCTGCGGGTGGCTGTTTTAAAAGCAACTCCGACTGCGGCTTCTGAACCTCGAGAAATGTTAAGATAAAAATGCTTGAAATACATCAAAGTAGATGTACATACATTGAATATCGATAAAAAGCAAACTTTTGTAAACATACAAAATGGAAAATAATATCTAGAAATGTAAAGATGAAGACCACCACTTGCTGGGAATATAGATCCTAAAAATGTTCTTTTATCGGAAGTATAACCAACGAATGTCTCTAATGATAATAATGCATAATGAGAAATGGCAAAATATTGTACAGAATTGAATGGGTAATGAAAATAATATACGAGATAATGAGAGAAAAAATTGAGATTTATTAATACACTAACTTCGAAAAATTTCAGGTATTGTATAACAATCAGCATTTTTATTGCAGATAATTACAGTGCAGATATTAATACACACCAATATTTAAAGAACAAGATAGCCTCCTATAGTACAATTTGCTTTGACGTTTTGATATTTATATAGAATTCGTGATGTGATATTCACCACAATCCGTGGTGGCGTAGATAGTGCATTCACTTTGTACCTCCGGTGACGAGAGTTCAAACCTAGGATAATTAATTAGAATTTAAATTAGAGGTCAAAGTGACTCTGCAATAGATTTTCTTGGGGTACTGCCTTTTCCACATCTTATTACACTTCAACCACGACTCAATTCATCCATCGTCAATGCATCATCCACCACAGGGAGACGAGTAAGGAAGGGCACTCGCAACCCTTGAAATTCCTCATTCAATACTATAGTGGCATCTTAGTATCCTTCATCACCAGTCCATTGAATTGTATGAGAAAATGAATGAAGGTAAGCAATGATATGTAATTTAAATACCACAAATAACTTTCATTGAACGTCGTTCCATTAATCATGCCAAAATCAGATACTTGAAGATTTAGTGGTATTTATTTATTGTCAAGTACACCTGATCAACATGTACCTGTACGTTAACAACAAAGTCATTATCAGGGTTAAGTATACACCTGGGTTTTCTCTTTAAAAATATTCTGCTACGTTCAGTTTCATCCCTTTCCTTTTTTGTGTTTTGTCTTGTATTTGTTTTTCTTTACCATTTAAATCTGCGTCACTTAGATCTTTCCATTTGTGTTTGTTTCGTCTTCCCTTTTCAGTTTTCTTTACGTTTTATTTTAGCTGCTTTCCGTATTGCAAGAATTTCTGTCACATAATATACTGAATTTATGGATTCTATAAATTCTGTACATTTACTTCCGCTTTCGATTAAAAACGCCCAGTTATTGAAATTAATCATTCCCTTTTTGTCTTCATTTTGTCAAAGCATCTTTCCCTCTCTCCTTCTTATCCTGCATTCATAGATAATGTCATTGACATCTTCCATTCCACTCCGTTTCCACAGTTTCAATTATGGAATTTATGGGACTTAGAGAAGAAAAATATAGAATCAGTTGCCTATGCCGACGATCTGTTAGTTTATGGAAATTCAAGAAGGTCACTAGAACAGGAAGCACATAGTTTGAATAATAAATGTGTAGAGGTATGTTCCCAACAAGGGCTGACATTATCAGAGTCGAAGACGTGTCATGTGGTTTGGAAATCCGACACAGAAAAGAAGGGAAATGATTCTTCGAATGCATGGCCGCAAGATACAAGTTGTGAGGATTCAAAGATATTTAGGAGTTGTGTTAGATGATCGTTTACAGTTCGCTCAGCACTTGAGTTGCATCAATCGGAGGGTACAGATTATAATATACAGTATGATGAAGATAGGGTTTCACAAATATCACGCAGAGACTTGAGAATTCTGTATTTTGGCACCCTGAGACAGACAATAGCCTATGACTGCGTAGTATGGACGGATAGATTAATAAATGTTACATATGAACGACGTTTACGACAAATGGAGAGGAGATGTCTGTTACCTATAACAGGATGCTACAAGACCGCGTCCACAGAAGCGCTTAATGTGTTTGCAGGGATACTACCTATAGATCTGTTCATTCAAAAGGTAAAATACCGAGATATATTGACGCAGGGAGAGACAATACAGGTTAGTGAAGAGATACTGTGTAATACAGATAAGGCAGCTAGAAAAAAGTTGACAGACAACTTAATACAGGCATGGCAGTCTCGCTGGAACGGAAGTCCAAAGGACAGAGTAACTTATAGTTATAATAAGAGGTTACAATTTGTACCGGGGAATAAAAAGTGGTTCAGTCCGTCGAAGGTGCTGATGCAATTTTTAACTGGTCATGGTGATTTTCTCCAATATTTACGGCGATTTGGAATACGAGAAGATGATGGATGTGAGTACAACCTAAATCAAGAAACCCCTGATCACCTTCTGTGGGATTGTCCTACTGGGACACCTTCTGTGGTAGAGAGCACGTTTCATTAAAAATTTCATCACAATTGATGTAATAGACATGAATGATAAAGAACGCTACATTGCAAAGGAAAAAGTGTACAAATATTTGGAGAATATGTACATAAAATAGGGGGAATAAGAGAAACATTACGCATGAAATAGGAGATATTCGACACCTCTTCGCGGACAACGCCCAGTGCGGATAAGATGTGCAGCGTCCAGGGACGAATTTCGAATATAGGTCCTTGTATTGCAAATGCTACACAGACAAGGAGACTGATGTCAGTCGCAATAAATGAAAAAAAAAAGAAAAGAAAGAAGATGCAATTATGGTGCTGTGCTATACCAATTCTACACAAGTATATACTTGTATAGAATGTATGAAAACTACAGTTATTAGTCCGTATACTGTCAGTATTTGTGTTAGTGGCATACTTGGCTCAAACCAGTATTTTTTCTTAACGAAATCACATAAGTGATGAATTCATATAAGTCTCTTCCTTCTTTTGCTGCTGTCCATAACGAAAGAATTTATCAGATGTTGGCAATATTTTTTGGTATGTAAGAAGTTGTTCAAATTTTATTTAGTTCATACAACATCGAAAGGTATACACAGTACAGATAAAGACTCTTTGGTTTATTACCCACGAATATTATTTGCATAACTTATGAGATGAAGTTTTTGAGAAAGAAGAGAAAAGGTGTGGATGTAGAATCAAGACAATAACCCAGAACTTGGCTGTCCGCGAGAAGACAAGAAGGAATCCAATCTATTCGATTCGCGTACTACATGGATTCGATAACAATAATGTGACGGGTGTGGTAATGTAGCAAATAAGTAGGCTACATGTAAAAACCGTGTTCATTAACATCATAAGACAAAAATTTAATAAAAATGGTCTTAAAATTAAAAGATACGCGTATTAAACAATATATTGCATAATATCAAACACTATGTTATATAAATGTGAATACGATGTTAACACAATAATTTGGTAAGCCAGCTTGTAAGAGATATGCTGTTTATAAAAACAATGACGTTGGCGAGCACTAACGTCGCAAAGAAAAAAAAGAAAAAGAACATTCCTTTTGACCCTTTCAGCTCTCGATGAATATTCTGAGTATTGTCCTAACAATGTGTTTTAACGAAACTGAATATGCTATGGTAGGAACTTGAACGAATTAGAAAGGTGAAACAGAATGGGTATTAATCAGTACGTTTGCAGAGAAGAGACAAAGACAAAATAATTCAGAGTAAATATAATATAAAATAAGCAGTAATTTTATTTTAATACAGGTTTCATTGACAAAGTTACGATTAAAGAAAGAATATTTTCAAGTTGAGTAATAGGCAGAGTTGGCCACCCACGAAGCAATATTTCTGCCATCAATATTCCATCAATTTATAGTAGGGATATTTCTATTTTTTTTAGTAAATGCATTGCAGTAAATAAATTGGCACAGCTTTTTTGACATGAATACATTAATACCTGGCATTTCAAAACATCAGTTTGCAGCAACCATTATTAAAATGAAGTTAACTAGAAATAAACTAATTATATCTCGACGCTATTAGAGCTAGGGTATCTTTCATTTTCCTCTTCTTCTCATTCCTCTATTTCTTCGTCTTCCCCTCCCCCCAGGGGGCTTACATCTAGTAAGTACGTGTTTGGCGAACACGGGGCCCCGAGCTGAGTTTGGCATTGCTTCCACTTACTTGTGCCACGCTCCTTCCTTTCTCTTAACTGACCTCCCGTTGTAACCTCTTGTTCTTTTCGATCCCGACGCTATTAGAGCTAGGGTATCTTTCATTTTCCCCTTCTTCCCTTTCTTCTTCTCCACTTTTTTCTTCTTTCCCCCGCAGGAAGCTCAGTTTCGAGTGAGTATGGGTTTGGCGAACCCACGGTTCCGAGCTGGGGACTGGTATTGCGCCACCAGTCCTCGGACACCGTAAGCTTTGGACATGCTTCAGCGACCACCATTGGCGCGATGGTGGAAAGTTGCGTGTTTTGAAGGGCGGAGATCTTGCCTTCATTGGCCGGGTCGCGAGGAAGGATTAAACCTCTATAAAAAACCCTCAACCTCAAGGTGTGTTACGCGCCGATGAGGTGAATGGGTGTTGAGGACAAACACTCTCTAGCGTATCAACCTCTGGGGCAACTGCCGCACCTCAGTTGAGCAAGGCTTAGTGGCGTGATGCGGGGGCTCCACATCTCCGGACATTTATTTTCTCCGAACTCGTGGGATAAAATGAAAGATTCTTGTTTTCCCTGCCTTGCGAAGTGGGCGAGTCGCAAGGTAAGTATTACGCCTCAGGGTCTTCGAAGCGACCGATGGCTGAGAGCCCTCCTGCTTCAGATAAAAATAAGGATAAGAAACATAACTTTTCACATGAAAATGTTTTTATTGTCATGACACTTATAGACGGGACACTTGAGAAAGTATCCCAGTTCTATATCTACAAAGGATTGCAGGGTTTGGTTGGAACGCTGAAATCTATAAAAAGATTGCAAAATGGGTCAATGCTGTTGGAAACCAACACCAACAAGCAAGCGTTGGCACTTTTAAAATGTACTTTGTTGGGAGAGTTCCCTGTGAAGTGCGAGCTCCATGCTGCGCTTAATCGCAGCAAGGGGGTCGTAACTTGCAGGCACATTATTGATATGACAACAGAAGAACTAGTTGTATAATGGGAAGTTGACCACGTATTTGAGGTCAGTCAAGTCATGTGGAACGTAAATGGTGTTCTGGAGAAGACCAGTTCCTTCATCGTGACATTTGACTGTCCTAAATTACCAAAGGAACTGAAGGCTGGATGGCTGAACCTGCCGGTCCGTCCCTTTATACCAAATCCTCTGCGCTGTTATAAGTGTCAGAGGTTTGGACACACGACAACATCGTGTAAGGGACGTGACACCTGTGG
>NNCF01131981.1:89398-101774 GCA_002313205.1 Laupala kohalensis
TGAACACCGGGGAGATGACCCACTTCGCATTTGGCACGGGGTCATGGACTGCTATAGACCTATCATTTTGCTCTCCTGAAGTTGCTGATATCTTTCAATGGAAAGTAGAAGATGATCTGCATGATAACGACCATCATCCTATCTGGTTGTCCTTGCACGAACGTGTGACTATTCCCGAAAGTAAGCCACAGAAATGGATTCTCAGTAAAACTAATTGGACACAGTACCGTTCCCTGTCTGTCTTTAGAGAAACGGGTAGTGTCCAAGAGAGGGTCGACCATCTGACCCAGGTGATTCATCACACCGCTGAAGAATCCATTCCGAAAACATCCATTTTTCCGCGAAGACCTCTCGTCCGCTGGTGGAATGACGCATGTCGCTCCGCCATTCGGGGAAGGCGAAGAGCATTGCGGAGATTTAAAGCTAGTCCATCCCCGGAAAACCTTGCCGCATATCGGATTGCTAGAGCAAAAGCGCGCAGAACTATCAAAAAATCCATATCCACCTCCTGGAAAGAGTTTCTAAGCACCATTAAGAGAACAACATCGTCCACTAAAGTATGGGAGTCCATCCGAAAGATATCTGGAAGNATCTGGAAGGTATTCTCGAATCCCATTATCTGGACTCAATTTTCATGGTCGGGTTCTCACCAACAACAGAGAAATGGCAACAGCAATGGCTGAATATTTTGCTGACCTAACATCTACAGCAAACTGCGATCCTGATTTCGCGAGAAAAAGGGAGCCAGCAGAGAGCACATCTTTTGACTTTCGTTCAACAAATAGTGAAACCTACAACTCTTCTTTCTCTATGTGGGAACTTGAGTCAGCTCTGGCGAAATCCCACAACACTGCTCCTGGCCCTGATTTCATCCATTATGAAATGCTGAGACAACTCAGTCTCGAGTCGAAAGAATACCTTCTGGATATCTTTAATTTTTCTTTGTCCGAGGGAGTATTCCCTAATTCGTGGAAGGAAGCATCGCTTATCCCTTTATTAAAACCAGGTAAGGACAAAACGAATATTAGTAGTTATCGAAGCATTGCCTTGACGAGTTGTGTTGGTAAAACTCTGGAGAGAATTATCAACCGACGTCTCGTCTGGTATCTTGAACGGCATGACTTGCTGAGTCGATATCAGTGTGGTTTCAGGACGTTCCATTCTACCCTGGACAACTTACTTCTCCTGGAATCAGCAATTCAAGATGCTTTCGTCCGAAGACAACATCTCATGGGTATACTCTTTGACATCGAGAAGTCTTACGATACTACTTGGCGTCATGGCATTTTACAACAACTGTATGCCTGGGGATGTAGAGGACGTCTTCCTCTGATGCTCATGTCCTTTTTGGATCAACGTTCTTTCCGCTATAGAATTGGAAGAGACACCTCGGAACTCCTTCTTCAAGAGAACGGTGTTCCTCAGGGCTCAGTCTTGAGTGTGACCTTTTTTGCAGTGGCCATAAACAGCATAACGTCTGCTGTAAAGAATCCTGTTTTACACTCTCTTTTTGTCGATGACTTTGCTATCTTTTGTTCATCACAGAGTGTCACAGGTGCGGAGCGACAAATCCAACTCGTCCTGAATAGATTATACCACTGGTCGAAAAAGAAAGGTTTTCGTTTCTCTGCTGTGAAAACACGCTGTGTTCTTTTCAGTAGGAGACCAAGCCTTCTGGCAGAATCTCACCTCTCCCTGGGGAACAACGTTCTAAAATTCTATCATTTTGTGAAATTCTTAGGTCTAATCTTTGATCAGAGATTGAATTGGATTGAACATCTAACAGACCTAAGAGCAAGAACATTAAAATCTCTGAATTTATTGAAGTGCCTCAGTAGCAGGGAATGGGGCGCTGATCGCTACTCCCTGCACCAGTTTTATCGAGCATTCATAAGATCTCGGCTCGATTATGGCTGCGTTGTATATAGCTCTGCTCGTGCAAGCTATTTAAAGAAGTTGGATAGTGTCCACCATGCAGGAATTCGACTAGTTACGGGAGCATACCGCACTAGTCCCATTCCGAGTTTGTATGTCGAGGGTGGCGAACCATCTCTTTCCCTCCGGCGGCAAATCCTCATGCTACGACACTTTTGCCACTTGCAAACTTTACCCGACAATCTGGTACACAACGCGGTTTTTCATCCATCCTCTTCTTCCATCCGTTTCTACAACAACAGACTGAGAGCAACCAAACCTTTTGGATATCGCTCCAAACAAATTTTGGAAACCTTAAATATACGCACACTTAATGTCTTACATCAAGGTTTTAGTAAGTCTCCCCCTTGGGCTTTGCACAAGCCGAAGATTATTTTCGATCTTTTGCATCATGACAAGAAGAACACTCCAGCTCCGATGTTGAGGATATACTTTCAGCTAATCCTCTACAAATACCGGGACCGTATCCCTGTGTTTACCGACGGGTCGAAGCAGGCTGATGGTGTCGGCTGCTCCGTGGTATTTCCCCGTGAGACCAGTGGCTACCGTCTAGGCGACTTGTGCAGTGTTTACACTGCTGAGTGCTACGCCATTTTGTGAGCATTGTGATCAACAAAGAGCTACGGCGGATCACATTTCCTGATTTTTTCTGATTCACTGAGTGCTCTCCAAGGAATCCAGAACATGTATCCAGCTGATAAGCTGATCCAGAACATCCAGGATGTACTTTTCTCACTGAAAAGTGATGGAAAGAACATAATGTTTTGCTGAGTTCCCGGACACGTGGGTATCAGAGGAAATGAGGAGGAAGACGATTCCGCAAAGACGGCATGCCTTAGGAATCGCGTGGATTTCTCCACGGTTCCAAAACGAGATCTCCTAAATTCCGTGAAGATAAGGATTCTGAGTGAATGGAGCAATGAGTGGTTAGCTGTTGAAAGGAATAAGCTCCGACTTATCAAATCATGTGTTAAGTCATGGAGCAGTTCCTGTAGGCCAGCCCGGCGCGACGAGGTCTTGCTGACCCGCCTGCGCATAGGACATTGTCCTCTCACTCATAGGTATCTCTTACTACTTGATGATGAACCCATTTGTGAGGAGTGTAGCTGTTCTCTGACAGTGCGTCATCTACTAACTGATTGCAGAAGATACTCAAGTATACGGAGACAAATTGGTCTGGCTGCAGATTTACCAACCATTCTCGGGAATGAAACGGTTAATGTTAATAAACTATTGAATTTTATGAGTAGATCGGGGCTCCTCCCACAAGTTCTCGGGAGGGTTTAAATTTTGCATTCCCTTTTCATCTTTACTGTCTTTTTTGTTTTTATCGTTCGTCTCTGTAATTCGAAAATATAATATTTAAAAAATGGTTTTCCTTTTTTTGTGAAATAATGTATTGGTACTCTGTTTTCTATTCTTTTCTTTCATCTTTGTATTTAGATATTTGTTCATTTCAAAAGGATTTTTTAGTGGGTATGGTCGAGATATTCGAGGAGTCCCACACACGGGGAAGAGTCATTACGGCTCTTTTCTATGGTGCGAAACTGCATTTTTCCCTACTTGCATGGGCTCTAATGACCTCGATGTTGACGTGCCCTAAAACCCCACAAAAATAAATTATAGAAGGCGCTATGAATTACCTAGGTTGGATTATAGTAGTTCAGGATAAAGTTCAACACTAGAAGTAACATAAAAAATACCTACATTGAAGAGAAAATAAGTCTGACACAATTCATGTAAAAATAGTTAACAGTCATGACTTAACATTTGAACACAATTTTTGCTTTAATTTTTAGATTAACCATGTTGTTTTTAACATTAAAGAACTTACATATCAATTATCCAAACGCTACGATATAGTGAAAGGCAACAACTGTCGTAAACAACCATCTACAGTGCAGACGCTTTATCTGTGAGCATGTGCTTCAGTAGATGCCTTCGGGCACGAGGGGAATCGGGGATACTTTTCTAAAAACATTGACTCACTATCGGACTATAAATGTAGTTTAAACTTTGTATAAAATAGTCCACATGAAAGCTAGATGAAGGAAATTAAACTATTTTATCCAACGTAGACCGATAGGTGGGCAAAATGATATGGAAATGTCTGTGGGTAGGCTAGTAGCAACCGGCACCCTCGCGCATTGAGAGCGTCAGCAAAATGTATGTTGAAACGCACGAAAACATCCTGTTATTCTTCATCTCGTACTATTTGAGGGAAGAGAATCCACTGTTTAACTCATTAGAATTTTTTCCTACACGAACTTCCTTAAATCGCTTTTGATTCTAAAAAGAATTTCCGAAAGTTTGCTAGATTTTGTAATTTAACGAAATTAGTCTCCTCAACATATTTTCTTTTACCTGATCTAATAAAATATTACTTTACATGGCGATTGTTAAAAAGAAATGTTTCAATTCGCAACATGCAAAACCTCCAGAAGGTTTTAAAAAGAAACTTTCCCGATCGTCTTCTTTGGATCGGAAATAAGATCTAATTAAGTTTCATTTTAAGGCATTCGGAGAAGAAAGAAAATTCTAAAATGTAGTGTACTGGTTTAACTAGAAAAATATATTATTTATCTTGTGACAGTGCAGATTTTGGAGTTCAATCACCCAAATGAAAATGATATTCCTAAACAAACATCCGAAGTAGCAGGGAGATAGGTGAACCTAACAAGGTAAATGAAAGATAAATCGTAACTATAAATGAAACTTGTACATTTTATTCCGTCAAAGTTTATATAACAAGGATCATGTGTACGAACTAATATCCTAAAATTCTTCCGAGCGAATTCGAATATAATCAGTGAGTCATACACAAAGAATGGATTTTTATACACAATTGTGAGATTTTTTTTAGAGAGAAACATTTTCATACATCTAATTCCTTGTTTGTATATGCTGTTTGTCTATTCATTAACTTCTAAAATGGAGACCAATATAAAATGGAAATATACCCCAATATCGTTAAAATTTGCATGTATGAATATAGGATTGTTTTACAATGAAGTAATGATTTTCAAATTAAACTTTTTAATCTGTTCGAAAAGTAATCTCCTCTGTTGTGACGTTGGAGAAAATGCATCTAAATGATGCGAGTTTGACTAGATTGAAGGAGTCGCTACACGAGAAGCTGTCTCTTCAATGTAGGCTGAGTTGAAAAATAATTCATATTGTATATCGGCAAATAATTCACATAAAGGAAAAATGTAAATGAATTAACAATGATTGCGTAAAACAATTAAAACAAATATAATAGTCAGGTACAATAAATAAATTGTACATATTTTCATATATCAAAATCTCATTAAAACTACTTTTCATAGAGCTATTCATTATGAAAAAAATTATATATCAATTACCGTATAAACAGGTTTTAATTAACATTATTATATGCTGATGTTAAAAAGTAGTAAATAATCTAGAGTGTGCCCCACAAAACTTCCCAATTAAAATTTATGACAGAAACCCATGGGGCTAAACATCAATCATAACACTAAAACTTTAAGATAAAAAAAAGGAAATAATAATATGTTACTATTACTAAACATGATGACATACTTAAAAGATCAAACGGTTTCAAAATATTTATCATCGCATTACACCATAAACTCCTGAACTAATTATCTTCCACAGTAAACTCTTTGCAATAGCCTAATAGGCAGATTTAAACAAAGCACCTCCAAGGTAGCTCCTTATTTGCATAATAATTTTCGGTGCTTTTCAATCTATTTACAGAATTAACTAACCAATCAAACTGCTTCTATGCATATTTTCAAAATATTGAATTTTAAGAATCAGGACATGGAGCACGGTATGTAAATGAAGTCCAAAAAAAGGCTTCTAGTCTCAATGCATTCGAAGTCAAATCACAAGTTTGGTTTCAATGCAAGTTCGAGAGTTATCGGGGGAACAAAACATTAACAAACATACATACACACACACACAAATACGAAATTGGACATCATTATTTCGATTGCGAGGCGTTCATTGCAATGCAATATTAAACTCTCCGGAAATGTCGGTGAAATGTCTGAACATCTAATAGCCTTTTTAGCAAACGCCTGTGATCAATGACGAGAAGATCAGGAAAACTGTGTTGAAAGTCGGTGTATTTGTGGAATGAGGTAATAGCTGAACTCCGTAGGCATTACCATCGCACTCGAAGACTCGTACAACGAGCGCGGGAGGGCCCAATCTATGACCTTCTGAACGACAAACATAAGGAATTCTGGCGAACGCTGCGAATGGTCATTAAAATCAGCACGAAATGTAGTTCAAAAGAACTATGCAGTGAGATGGACTTGGTCCATGGGGTAGACCATACAAATTTGTAATGGCTAGATGTAAAATTAAAAGATCTATTTACTCCTCCTCCATCTTCCCCACAGTTCCTGGAGAGAATAGTCTCCACATTGTTCCCAAATCAACTAAGAAACACTAAAATTTCTGCACCAAGCATCTCTGACGATCCAAGTTCAGTAGATCTAATCACCAAAGAAGAACTACTCCACGCCTGCAAGGAATTGAAAGAATCAAAAGCACCCGGCCCAGATGGCATACCTAACCCTTAAGGAATCCATTGATAGTCAACCACAAATCTTACGACGTCTGTCTGCGAGAAGTTCCTCGCATTTGGAAGCAGCAAAATTTCGTCTTATACCTAAAGGGAGAAAATGAACCACAAAATGAACCGATCTCCTATCAGCCAATCTGTATGCTGGATACAGCTGGTAAGGTATTAGAACATATCATTTGCAACCGACTGGAAGGCATGACCGTGGTCTCTCCGAAAACCAAGACGGTTTCAGGATATAAAGATCTACTGTGAATATCATAGATGTAGTCATTAACACTGCTCGAACGGTTATTGAAAGAAAGAGGTGTAAAGGAGAAACGAAGAAGTACTGAGCTCTTGTCACCCTAGATGTAAAAAATGCATTTAACAGCGCAAAATGGCAGTGCTTATCGGATGCTCTGCAATTGTTTGGTGTACCTGAATACCTGATAGAGATAATTGTCGACAATTTTAATGGATGACATTTAGATGCTGGACCGACTGGCTGGAACGTCTATGAGGTAACGCGTGGTGTGTCACAGGGTTCGGTTCTTGGCCCTATCCTCTGGAACATAATGTGGTTCCACTTCCAGAAGAAGCTAAGACAGTTGGCTTTGCTGACGATATACTCGTAGTAGTGATTGTTGTTGGGAAATTCCTTGAGGAGGTCGCTTTCACAGCCAACAAAGCTGTTGCTACTATTCGTCGGTTGTTGGTACCATTTGGACTTCAACTTGCGGACCACAAAACGCAGGCAATACTCATATCCATCCGAAAGCAAAGAGAGACCATTATTCTCAGAGTCGGTGTCTGCGATATTCCGTCCCAGCATTGTGTGAAATACTCAAGTATTCAGATAGATGAGAGACTGCGATTTGACGAACATCTCTGCAATGTCAGTGCGAAGGCGTCACGGGTTGCTAACGCACTGGCGCGATTAATGTGTAACGTTGGAGGTCGTAGGCAAGACCGGTGTAAACTCCTATCGAGTGTGGTTGTCTCCATCCTAGTCTACGCCGCTCTGATTAGGTCTTGCTCCTTAGCAGTCAAACCGTATGGACGAAAGGTCGTCATCCTACCGTAGAGTACTACTACGGGTCATTTGTGCCTTTCGTACAGTGTCCTATACTGCAGTAATAAGAATAGGAAATAGTTCACAACCACCAGTAGTATATGAAATCTTTACTGGACATGGGAACATAAAACACTACTTATATAAGAGAAACCTAACATATAGCACACTATGTATATGTAAAGAAGAGGAAGAGACTGCGGATCATATTCTACATAACTGCAAGATAGAGGAAGAAGATAGGGGGATATGGATGATGGAATTGCAGAAGAAAGGAATATATAGTGATAAGAATTGGATGGATTATATTGCAGACAAGGATATACACAAGTTTGAAGATTATATCAAATTAGTTATGGAAATTAGGAAATTATACAACTAGATAGTAGTAAATTCCTCACCTCCTCGGTGTTGGGAGGTGTAGTGTATATGGCTAAGATGGTACAGTCGCAAAGAAGAATGACAAAAAACAAAGCAGACAATCATTAGGAACAGGAAGGGAGAAGAAATAAGGCATAGAGAAATTAGGAGTAAAACAATAAAAATCAGAAAAAGACTCAGGGAAAAGATTCAGAAATAACCATGATGGTGCATTGAAGAATGGAGAAATATAAGAGAATAAGAGAAAAATGGTTGAGAGATAAGTACATGAGAAGAAAAAATGAGAGAGAAAGCTCTGGTGATGGCCGAAAGGTCGATATGCCGAGTAGATACGCAGAACTAAATGAAAAAAAAATGCAAGAGCGTTCTGGCAGCAATGCCACCAATTAACCTTCTGGCAGAGGAGCGGATCAGAACTCATCGACGCAGTAAGGAGGACGGTCAAGCTTTCCAGCACACTATCACTACAGAAGAGATGAAGACATTTGCGCTTCGGCAAACGAAATGGTAGATGTAGGACGACGGACTTGGAATATGTTATTTTCGGTAGAATGTTTAATGCAAAATGAGAAATTACCCCAATATATTTAGGGTATTATTATTCAATTAGCTACAAATAAAAAACAAAGATCCATTGTATAGGAAAATTCTAACCAGCTACACCGTTGCTTTCGTTCGTGACATTCATGTCTGTTTATTCTCAGCTGAAAATAGATCATCCACATTCAAAACCACAGCTATTCTCTGCGCTCTGTTTAGTTCTTTCACGCAGCTTTCCAAGCGAGTGATCTTACTTGTGAAGATAGGTCCTGAGGGTATATTCCGCCCCACTAAGAAGTGCTCATTATTCTCCAAACACATCCTATTTACAAAGAAGTCCCAACACTGAAAGTGATTTTCATAGGAAATCACAGAGAAACATTAAAAAAATGTCGGAGAATGGCTGATCAGATTCACATGTGGTGATCCTTGAAAAAAATATTGTAAATAAGCTATTGCTTGATTCAATATAAATTTATTATTAAGTCCAAATGAAGAAATTTTTTATGAATGCCTTCATATATATTTAAACTAGCTAAACGCACGGGATTAAAGCGTGTAAGAAATTGAATGAAACTAACATTCTGAACAATAATATGTGTTTACTCTTAGCAACACCATTGTATGAACCTAGATGACATGGCAGATACTACTTTCCTCCATCGGATAGTTGAAAGTAAGTTTCATGTTTAACATTTGCCGTGTGAACAGGATATAAGGATAGTAATGAATAGTATATGATAACGCACAAAGGAGCATCATATGACAATTCCCTACGAATAGTGTTTACTTTATATATACTTTACTGACGTTATCAGTCACTTAATGCATTTTTAGTACCACGGACATAAAATACATGACTTCACTAGAACGTGGCGAAATAACTACGGAACACAACCTTTTGGAGTCTCCCTATCAAAATGCCGAACGAATACATACTTGAAGTATCAGAATGCCAATAAAAGACAAAAACCTTTTAAAATTAATTTTACATACGTTAATGAACAATTAAATTGAAAAAAATGCCAAATACATACATGACTGGAATGTAGAATCCGTGTAAGTATTTTGGTAATAGTAGTTAATTTAATTTTGGAAAATGTCAGAGGCTAATTGCAAATCTATACAAATAGCGTGGATAGGTAGGGAACAGTGTTAGCTTACTGTACATGGGATTTACCAAAGATGGGATTAACAAGTAAACACGTTTAACCCTTAAAACATTTTATTACCTAAAATAATCGCAAAATACATACATTGCTTTAAAAATAAAATACAAATGTGTACAAAATCTTCCACTAAACTACTTCAAAACTACACTAAACTACAGAATGTCTAAAAAGAAAGAACCATAAAATATCAAAATATAATATACCAAAACTGAGAGAAAACTAACTACAACAAGTTATCAAAAGTATTTTCACCAAACTTTAAAATGTAAAACTTTCGAAAATATCATTCATATCCCATGACGTTCCGATAAATGCAAAGAAATTCAAAAAAATTATATTCTTGAAATAATATTTTCTTATATTTTAGTAAATAACGAAGGATATCTTCAATATCTGTATCAAAATATGTTCTCCAAATCAGGAGAAATTTTTCAGTTTAATAGTATTTCATTCATAAGAATAAAAAGAACTTTTTAATCAGATACAGACAGTGGTTAGTTTGAAGCTTCCATAAAAATCTTTCTGAAAATGATTACCCTTTCCACTGATGGCTGCAAGCAGGAACTTGACTTTCCTAGGGTGTATGTTTCTGAAACACAATAATAACAGAAAGAGATCCTAATTTCAGTACAATTAGAGAGAAAAATAAGACAGCATAATACATTTGAATTGTTTTGACGGAAATATGAAAGAACTCGCAAAGAAGAATAAAAACACAACTTATCTCATTTACTAAAATTGCCAGAAACTATGCTAACAAGATGCAGTAAGATCAAACATACTAACAAGAGCAAATGATCGAAATACACAATTAGAGATGTTACTGTGCACTAAAATTATTGTGATATCAAATAATACATAGTAATTTACACTCGGGGAAACTATTGAGACATTGTCTGATACATCAGATCAGACACCTTTTGGACACATTAGAAACTGAAGTCAAGAATACTATTGTAAAACGAATTAATATTGTTTTTTCAATAAAAGATCAGAATTAATTTTAATTATTAATTACATCACTAAATATTCTTTTTTGAATTCTAAACTAACTCTGGATCAATTAAGACGTTGTATACATATTAGTAAATGAAAGAAGGTCAAATATTAAATTATACATGAATAAACCAATATTTTCACTTCCCAAATGAAAACCAATTATGCGTCATTACATTATTATTATGATAAGGTTTAGCTAGTTTATAGGTTTACTCATCACAAGATGTGTGACGATGGTATAAACTATGCATCGCTAACTTGCCCACTAAACTTACGGTTCTTCCTGATCCACCCATGTTTCCAGGATAGAAATGATGAGAAAAAGGAGCCCTACGATCTTCCTGAGGCAAAGGTTTGGAATGCATTCCTTGGATAGGTCTAAGATTCCCTTGGTGCTGATTGCGGTGAGAACCACTCACAGTAGCAGCATATGAGACTGCGAAGCAAATATCAAGTCAGCAGATATATTAGTTACTCGTAAATCTAAAAACGAAATTATGTTTGAAATATGGAACGGAGGAAAACTTCATAAATGTAACTGTAGTGAAAGAGAATTTTCTGTTTATAAAATTCCAAAACGTTAATGTGCAAACGTATGAGGAGAAATTTTAAAAAATTCTTGAATCAAAAGTGGAGAAATTCTTCAACTGACAAAACACTGACATCAAGGAAAGCAAATTGAACAACTAATATGGAGAGTGATAGTGCACCTCAGCTCTGATAAAATGCATAACCATATAAAATTTTTATTAAGGAGTATTTCCTGTAAATCTTTATATAAAATAAAGCTGAAGTAAGATATCAATTTACAAATGGCTCAGTTCTAAAACCAAAAGGAATCCCAATAAAATTTCACTATTATGTTCATAAATATGTAATTAATAAATTAACGATACAAACATAGAAGATTTTAACAATTTATCAAAACGCAAATTTGTCTGGAATATTTTGATAAAAGATACTATCCAGATGTTCAGCTGACAAGCATGAAGAGGAAATTCAATCAATACGCTCGTTAACAAACCGTTTAAATCTCATTCTAAAAGAAAATACGATTTGAATTGAGGAAACTCTGAAAAATACTTTTTAACAACTAATATAGAAACAAATCGATAGCATTACACGATTATCTCATAAGAAAATAATTTCTATAAAATAAAAAACCTACCATTGCCAGAACTCATAGATGGTCCACTGCTAGACCACCTGTGTCCATGAGGTGGGCCATAATTTTGAGCACTCATTGGCTGGGTTCCTGTGTTGTAACTAGGCATTGATGGAGAAGGCCAGTATCTTGATGGCAATTCAAGAGGAGCCATATACGGAGTGCGAGAACGGCAAGGACAGCAGGGAGGATGAATCGAAGTGTCTGGTCCACCCTGAGGAGAGGAATAGAGTCCAAGAGGTCTTGAAGAATAGCCATAATGGGGTGGACGGGGTTGGTCAACAGATGAAAGAGTTTCTTGAGGGCCGAATCCAGGTGGGGGGTAACTGTAGGGACTCTTCTGCAAGAAAGAATTTCCCATGGTAGGCAATGCAGAAAGGGGTCTTCCTTGACCGTAACTCATGTTACCTGCCCGATTAGGATATCCTGAATGAGTGGGTGCGTACATAGGAGTCCATGAGGAAGATGGAGGATGGGGAATGGAAGATGGGGGATAGGGGATGGATGATAGGGGGTGGGGAATGGAAGATGGGGGATGGGGGATGGAAGAT
>NNCF01131981.1:101932-124072 GCA_002313205.1 Laupala kohalensis
GGAATGGAAGATAGGGGATGAGGAATGGAAGATGGGGGATGGGGAATGGAAGATGTGGGATGAGGGATGGAAGATGGGGGATGTGCCAGAGTAGGGGGTGGGATCGAATCATTACGAGAATCATTACTGGGAACAAAGGGTGGAATGTTAGAATTAGCAGCTGAATTGTAATTGTTGGAGCTGTAATTTGAAAACAGTTCCTGTGATGTGCCGTAACCAAGTTGTTGGTCAGGAGGTGACCAAATGTTTTCTCGTGATAGATTCAAGAAAGAATGTTGATTTGTGTTGTCAGCTGCAACAGCATCTTCATATTGCTTGACGTAAGAGGAAGTACCTTCGTTTTCCAACTCCTTACTGGAGCTCTCAGAGTAACTCCCATGATCGTACTCAGAATATTCATCACCTGGGAAAGTATGTTTTTATTATCAATGCTCGAACGCTTTTGCGTACAACGTTCAACAAATTTAATTAAATACAAAATTATCTGACAGACTTACACCAAAAATAAAATGAAATTATATATTCGTCATACAATTGTAAGATTTTGTTAAATAGACATAGTATATTATGGGAAATTATTCATTTACTTCTAAAGAGGGTTTTAATATACTCTTTCAAATAATTTTGGATATTTGATTTATTCATTTTGTATTCATCAATGAAATCAGAAAATTTTCTAGAGGATAAATTTTTTATTGAGTCAATCTGAAAATTTCTTTTAAAATTTAGATACAATAATGTCATTCAAAAAATGTTTGTCATCATTGTCCATACCAAAAGAATAGAATGATACATAAATGGTAGTTGAGAAAATAGCACCCATTTTTAATAATTTTATTTTCTTCAACGTAATGTCTAATGAAAAATTAATAAAAGTTCCCATTTTGTCTGCAAATTAGTAATAAATAATTCTATACGACCAGATTAAGCAGACAACTGGTTTTTATTAAAGCATGTCACAAGTATACAAAAATCCTTAAAAACAGGCGAAACTTGATCAGTATGAATTGAGCACTAGCTTAGATATTTGTTTCACCTGAAGATGGTACAAAAGTAGTTCCGAAACGTTGTGTATTCATTTTAATATTTTAATGAGTTTCGCACGTTTTTTTAAGATTTGTGTCTACTTGTAACATCTATATCTATGTAAATAATAGTTAAATGTTGTTCGTTGGTAAGCGCATCACTTTAGTATGGCTGGACCGATTTGCCTATTTTTTTTATGTTTGAAATAGTCAGAATAAGGTTTTTAGGGAATTGGAAAAAACTTCCCGAAAAATTGGAAAATTCAGGAAAAACTGAAACTGCTTTTTTCTATAGAACTTTTGTATGAACTCAAGGCTATAACTCACGATTAGAACGACTGATATGCGTAATTCTTTTTTTGTTTTGTTCGTTATTGTCCTGGGAACGTTTTCAGAAGAAACAATTCGGGACAATTACAAAAGAAAGTCGGAAAATTGGGAAAAAGTGCAAAACTCATAGTTTGTACGCACTGTCGATCATAACTCACGATAGGAATCACAAATTTGGTTGATTCTTTTTTGTTTTGTTGTTTCAGTTTTTCAGTTGAATTATGATTCTGTTGTAAGTTCATCGTAAATTTATTGAAATTTGGACAGGAAAATGTCAGTCGGGTCAACTAGCGTTTTAATAAAAATAATTTGGTTGCTTAATCTGGTTAGATACAATTATATATGTAAACTTAAAATGAGGTTATATAAACGTTTTCTATAAATTTAAAATCTCATATGGTGCATGTGAAAACATGTATGATACAATTCCGAATTTAAAACACTGACCCGAACTAGAAGATTCTTCAGAATATTCTCTCCCTGTTCTCACCGTCCTTTCGTTGGGAAGAATCTTTTTGCTTAAAGTCTTAATGGCTCTCTCGAGAAACTGCAGGGAAAAACAAAGAATTAACATACAGTTGGACTAAAGCGTTATTATAATAAAGTAGTATTATCATTACGTTCAATATAATAAAGTAATTCCTCAATATTGGTGAAATGAACAGAGATGTAAATATTTTCACTTCAATTTAAAGGTTATAATACGCGATTGGGACATGATAAGAGAGCAATGACTAGAGATATAATATATTCTTGGAAATAACGGAAATTTCTACAGAAACGAATAAGATTACAGGTGTACAGTAAGGTATTCTTGCTACTCAACTGCATGAATGGGTAGTATACAATGAAGCACCAAACAGATTTCGCTAGGTTTGTAGAATATATATTTCGTCGTAATATTTTTCAATACTAAAAATTAAAATATTACAAAAATACACGCTTACATCCTATTTTTTAAGATTATGAAAGTTCCTACGTTCTACACAATCTGTTCGTGGTTTGCCTATCTACTTAAGTTAAGATATTAAACCCGGTTGGTGATTTATTTATTTTAAAGTATTTTGCCAAACCTCAAATAATATTTTACTGATGAGGCTATTTGTGATCGTTGATACATGAAGAATATATCAACACTCCTATACAAAATTCTAATTATTAAACATTAAAAATTGATGGATTTTACCTAATGTAATGAATATAAACAATATGGGTATTAATAAGAAACGCCGACTTTACCATTTAAATATTCAAGAGACAATGGAACTGACATCATTAGTATTGAGAATTTATTATATATTTCCCGTGTATTCACATTAGAGAGTCAGTGCAATAATCCATCGTTGTTTGTGGAACTGATGAAACAGAAGTAAGAAAATATTGGAAGAAACCAAATGATAGATCTGCACAACAGTGCTATTAAGAAGCATAAATAAAAAATCTTATGAATATAAGATGATAAAACCAAAGGATAGTTCAATTAAATATATTACATCATCATGAAAAGGAATTCTGGCATGAAAATCCAATACTTTCCATCAGAAATTCCAAACAGCAGTAATAGCAGGCCTGACAATACGAATTTATGTTACAATTGACAGTAAAGTTCCTGAATTGCGTTTAAGAATATAGTCCACAAGACACTATGATGGATTTGTCACTGTACAGTGATTACTCAGTAAGCTTGGAACACCATACATTTTCCTTAGCAATGTCACAATGAATTTCCATGATATTTATGTCCTCTTTCAAGGAATTCTTAAAAGTAATAACTTGAATTTCGGAGTTATTAAGTTGAACATAACTCCCACAAAATTCGAATATGATTACTAAGAATACGACAATAAGTCAAATTGAGAGTAATATTAAAATTGAATGTAAAAAATTTACACATTTCCAAGTAGTTATAAAACAGCCATATACGCTTACTCTTTTGGGGTATCCTTCATCTCTTGCCTTTGCGAGCATGCAAGCGAAAAATGCAGACAAGGGTGTGGGCCACACCCACCACGAGTCAATGTCTTTTTCCATGCGAAGTCGAAGAAACCCCGTATGCAATTCCATCATCCAACGGATCATCTTACGACAAGCATATTTGGTTGGTAAGTAATCATAAATACAGCTAGAGGCAACTTCTGACATCTCATCCTGCAGACAGAGGTAAATTTGATCGGAAGATAGGCAAAAAACGAAGTGTTTCAATTTTGTAGAGGTCAATCCCCCAAAAAAGAGAGAAAATAAAAATTCTTCGGTGGATGGGTTTTAATTATATTGCCACACACAAAATAAATTGGACTGTTCTAAAGAATTAACATATGAATCCTTATGTATTTCGACACGCTGAATCCGAATTCAGAATTGCCCCTTCCTCCCAAAGTTAATTTTTTTAAATACGTATTTTCTGATTTAAGGACGGTTTTTTCATGATTTAAAAAATTGAGGGTGATGGAGCAATTCTGAATTCGGATTCAACACGTCACAATACTTAACGATACATAGGTCTAATCTTTGGAAAGACCAATTTTGTGTGTACCTATGTTATTACCAATCCAAGCTCTTTGTTAAGTACAAAATATTCCAATTACCTATCTAACCATTAAATATTTAATACTACTATTAGAATCATAACCGATTATTAAAATATTTGAAAATATTTGAGGTTGATTCATTCATTGTTCTTGAAATAGGCTAATATATGAAATTTGAATTTAGAGACTAATAAAAAACGAGTGTAGAAAAATGAGTGGAATGGTACGTTAGATGTCCGACGATTTAGCAACGGTAAGTATACAGTATGTGGGTACAATGTAGGAGGTAAGATTCCGATTCATATCGTGACACTATTTCTAACTGAACTACTTTTTACATCTCAATGAATGAATATCTCGGTATGGGGGGTCTTACTTACCTCGCTCTCATCGGATATCGGTTCCAATACACCACAAGCCTCTCTTGAATCCTCAAAAAAGCATGGACCAGTTTCTTTAGGAGACGAACAATAACTCGGCGACCACCAAATACTTTGACAGAATCCAGTGAGACAAACCAAAATCTGCTGGAAAATCCTCACTCTCTTTTCCATAAGCCTGTAATACTGATCGAACATCTTTACTCGTACCTGGCGATGCTTACGAAGATAACGACAAAATGCCCTGATCTGCTCCTCAAAATTAGTATGCAACATTGCGTCAGGAAGAGCCAAGTCAATGGTGAAAGACTCGGTAGATCCAACCCCTTCACTCCTCTGTGAAGGTGTCTGAGCAGTTACAAACTCCTCACGTTCCTCTTCATCCGCTCCACTCTCCTCAGAATGTCCCTGAGACGAGTCCCAGTGTTCCGGGGTTTCTTTGCTACCACCGGCTGATTGTCCGCTGAACACACTTCCTTCTCCGGACTCTTCTCCACAGCTGTTTGTAGCAACTTCTGATTCAGCAGTTTCAGAAGGATCATTAGTTCTGTGAGATACAGAGCCATGACTATCGGATGCATTAGTTTCTTCATCTTTCCAAATACTGCTTCTATCTGAGTTTGATCCCTTAGAAGATCGTTGCATACTGTTGGAGAAAAACGTTCAGAGTTAACTTTAAAGAATATCAAGACTGTAAGCAATCATATGTAAAAACGAAGTCACAAATTTATTTAAAATTATGGACATGATCGACCCAGGGTGTAGTGCCTTCTGCCTCTGTTGATTCGGTGGTGGACGAAGCGGGGTTTGCGGCAGGTTTTCTCGGAGAAATCTCCTTTCCCCTGCTTATCATTACATCACAACTTTCACTCATCATCATTCACCCCCATGTCATTCATTCATCACCCGCCTTGGGGAGGTGCGTCAGGAAGTGCATCCGGCACCCTTGTCATTCCTCCGCAATGTCAAAGAGAGATCATATCATCCTCTTCTCCGATCCCTACAGAGTTAAGGTTCATATGTGCTAAATGGATAAGTACTTTTAAGATATTCGTTGTACTTGTATGTAAATGTTCTATGTTGACAGTTTCGTCACAACTTGAAAGTTTGCAACTACTTCGTCGATATTCGATGAACAGAAAAAATTCAAATTGTCTATGAATCGTCAGACATATTCTATTAATGACACTCATACTTTTATAATTGTTCTATCTCCAGATGTAAAGACATTTTCTTACTACAAAATTAATGCAAAATTTAAATTTTTTATAGGTATTGATGCTACGCAATTAGTATTGTAAAAGTACATATTGGCATTTCCCAGCACAATTTTACCATCCCTTACTGCTCTAAATCAACACTGATGATGACCAATATGCATCAACAACTGTCCAAATATGTCTATAAATATGAATAGCTCCATAACATATCATTCCATGCCATTACAATTAAAAAGTATCTCAAGTATTTTATTAATGTATTTTAAAGGTGGTGACACATCATCTTTATTTAGTACGATGAAAAAGGTAATGAAAATTATAAATAAACTGTACATCGCACACTTCATATTAAATTTCAAGCAGGATTTCTTTTTATTAAACTTAAGCCAATAACGTGAATATACGCGGATCAGCTACACATTGCACCATAGTATGATCAAAGTCCAACTTTCCTTTCGCGTTTCACATGTATGTCACTCAACAAAACACACTCGAAGAAAACGGTATTTAAACTAGATGTGTAGAGAACTCAGCTTTTTATCGTGTAAATCGCGTAGGACTCATTGCTTTATACTCATTGCTGAATTAAGTAAGGAGACAAACTTCAGGGAGTGATTCCTGAGAGCAAAATGAATAAAAAATTCATCTACAGAAATAAAAATTAAATGCTGTTTGTTCGTAAGCGCATCACTTGAGAAAGGCCGGACCGATTTGGCTAATTTTTTTAATGTTGGTAATAGTCAGAATATGGTTTTTAGGGAAATAAAAATTGGAAAAGCTGTCCGGAAAATTGGAAAATTCTGGAAACTGAAAGTGCTTTTTTCCATGGGTTTTTGTATGTACTCAAGACCATAACTCACGATTCGAACGATGGATATGCGTAATTGTTTTTGTTTTGTTCGTTATGGTCCTGGAAATTTTTTTAGAAAAAAATCGGGACAATCACAAAGTCGGTAAATTCGGACAAACTGCAGAAATCATAATTTTTATATACACTCTCGATCGTAACTGATGATAGGAACGACATATTTGGTTGATTCTCTTTTGACCAACAAATGTAATGAAATTTGGACCAGACAACGTCGATCAGAATAATAGGTTCAGCAAGTATCCGAATAAATTGGAAAGTGGATGATTAGTCGGCAATGAAGCAATTATTTCTGGTACATTTCGTGGTATTAATTGGTTCCATGTTACAAAAGATGTTCAAAATGGTCGTCATGGGCTGCAATATTTTCACGTCACATCGTTGATTGACTCACTCTTCTGAATTTTTCAGGCTGTAGACGAATAGAGTCATTACTTTTGGTCAGATGAAAACGGTGACGAGTCGGGACTCGACCCGGGACTCCAGCATTAACCACTACACCACCCATTCACCTTCCACTACTGTACAGCATTTCCACCCGGACCTAAGCCCCGGAAAATTATTTTCAGTGCTGTTAATATGTTTAATTAATACCCAACTGACCCCAAGATTTTCGTTTCTTTTCTATGTAACACGTCGGAGCAAATCACTGAAATAAAATATCGTACGCCAGAGCATTTACATAAGTGTTGATCTTCCTATTATTTAATTTTTCACATTATTTACAAGATAACAGCATTTAATAATTTCATCAAGAAAAGTAGCTATTTGACTCATTTATTTGAAACATATATTTATACTTGAGCTTTGATATTAGAAAACCATGACGCGTCTGACCACGCTGGTACAAACAATATTCGTGGGGAATTGTACGTGAGTTACGCAATTCTCCATTGTGCATTATCATATACTACTATTCATAACTGATCTGATGCCCTAGCAGATCGGGGTAAGTAGTCTCTGCCATATTATCCAGGAAAATAAATTAGTCTTGCTAATAGCGTCTTTCACAATTGTTCTTATCGGTCGGATAGCACTATTTGGATAACTTATCCGTACGGTAATGGTAGATGTATTTCACCATGCTCTATCTGTTGGATAGCTCCGTTACCAGAGAAATAGTTTTAACCTGGCAATACGTGAGCGGATAAGAATTATCGGTGCGAGTGAACTTCAAATATGGACTTGAAGAAATATGGAAATGATCTTGATCAATCATTTTACTTTAAATGATTTGGAAAATAATTATAGAAAACTCAAAAGAAGGAACAGAAGTTGAAAAAACCTAAATAGATAAATCTTATCAAATATTTTTCTGTTAAAATTATGTTACACGAGGTATACACATGAAAATATATTGATAACTGTTTGATATTTTGATATTGTGGTATTCGGAATCGTCATTTCCTTTATAACTTTTCTATTAATGTTTCTTTCATTTTCCGTCTGCTCCTTGACGATACGCAAGCTAGCGTTGTAATATTTTGCGTGACTGTCTTTGGTATTTTGTAAACAAACCGTGTCACATTCTCATCTTTCGTGAGCGCTTGACAGTTAATTCTCGTCAAAATGGCTACGTCGAGCGATTGGCTACAGGGAGTCACCTTACCCGACGGACGACCGTAGTGAAACACGCAAGATCGTTTTGTGACAAGTCGGTTATGTACCTGCTGTACAAGGTGGCGATACGCAGTATTTTGGTGCATGGCAGTAATGTCACAAGGTAGTCTTTGCGAAGTGTGAGAAGAAAATGCGAGAAATACAACGGCTATGTCTAAAGAGTATTACCGGGGGTATGGCTCAATATCTGCGGATGCACTGGAAGTATTAAATGGTATTCTGCCGTTGCATTTGTATACACACAAAATTAACTTGAGGAAGAGAATAAGGAAAGACGAGGCAGTACATATTAATAGAAGGCAGTTGAAGAGGTCGCCAAAAAACAGATGATAAATATTACTAAAGAATGAATTCAAGGTTGACAGATACGGTGGAACAAGAGTTTTAACGGAAGGGTAACGCCAGACACTACTAGTTCTCTCGCAACACACGTTTAACTAGCCTAATAATAGGTGAGTTAATCACCTAGTCAGTGAGCTATGTACAATTACTTCTATTGAATACAATGATGTCGTTTGTTCATCCCCCTCGAATCAGTTTTCTATTATACCAGGCAGTAGCTCAGAATTATACACATTAAGCCCAAACTTGTGGTTTTTTAGGGAAGAACAGAAAATTCAGCGACGTTTGTCAAATAATTTCAGCGTCAGTAAAATCTAGCATTCGAAGATCGACTACATCATTTTCTGCACTCCAAATTTCTGTTGCCTATCACACAGGAAGTAAAGTACACAAATCACTCATGTTTCACACACTCGGCACATCGTTACATTTTTAATTTTTAATTTCATTGAAATGTGAAGGCACCACAATATAGTCCTTGAATCCAAGCGTTTAATTCGAATTTGGGAATTCAGGAATATTTACTTTCTTCAAGCGAGTTCAAATTACTTCCTTCATACTACCGGTTACACTTCACTACGTACAATCGGAATTATTACACATCATGATACGGGACTACATCATACATTGTAACAACACTTGTTCACAGCATAATATTCGAACATTATTCGTGACATCACATTCGCGGAATCTGGATTTTGGGACTTGCGAATACTTGGCGCGGGTCACTAACAAAGGCACTCACTTCGCATGAACAGCTCAGCGTTCTAACTTACCTTGCAATTCAAGATGCTTTTTTCTCTTATGACTGCGTCACTGGTTACTTCTTTCTTCCTCGTTTTTCCACTGAAAATACGAAGCGAAGAAAGACGCGAATGTACACAAAGCTAATGATGAAGCACAGCAGAAACGTTTCTAGATAAATCATTCAAGCGGTTTTGGGAAACAATACGCGAGGTGAAAGGTCTTCCGAGATGCGACTGAAAGAAACGTCCGTTTACGATCAAAGCAACTCGCGAGTAAAAGAGGAGCGAGGCAACGTAGGATAGGGAATCCTACATCACATGTCCATACCCCCTCCTCGCTTGGTAGTGTCAACCAATCATAGCTCTTTTTTGTCAAAGGTAAAATACGAAGTTTTCTTAATAATTGAGATTAACAGTATTGATATAGTCATGTTTGACCAAAATTAATTTACAATAAATGCTAGTATATTACTTTTACTAATCTTATTCATATTACGATACTATTTTCCTAGATTTTGTGGTACATGTGACATGTTCCATGATTGGCTACTGGTAACGTCATACCAGATAGGGTGGAAAGTATGTTTCCTTATTGGGCGGAGCATAGCTTTAGCTTCTAATTGGCTGTTCATACATTGCGGGAACTCTGAGATTTTAATGAAAAAAACTAATGATGAAACTCTGAAGAGGACATTTTTTTATTCGATAGAAAACAATAGATTCATTTGATTTACTTACAAAAAAACTTCATAAAAAACATATTATGGGTTACTATTAGAATATTTCTTCGTATAATTTTAACTCTCTATATTATACATAGTAATATATGCTACCAAGAAATAATATCACTTCTTCTTCAAAAAATCAACAAGTGGCAGTTTCACTCAGAATGACTGAAGCCTGTAAATTAACCCCTTGGGTCGCTCCACGACGACTTCGTAAATCGATTACGGAAGGATTTAACAAAAAGATGGGATCAAAGGACAAACCTCATTTCCAGTTTAACGAAAACGCAGGAAGAGATATCTGCAGAAGAATGAGAATAACTAATAGGGTCACAGACGTGTAAATACAAAGTAACGAGTGTCTTACGAGTACTGAACGTAGTTATCAAAGACTCAAAGACTTTCATAATACGTCAGATAAACAGTTGTAATTTAAGGGCTTATAAATCAAGAAACGGCCTCATATTACGGATAACTACTGCAGCCCTTAGTTCTCAAACAATGTCAGAACTCTACATTAAAATAAATATTTGTTCTTTGTTCTCGTAATTGGTATGTTCAAATTAAATATTTTATAAGACAAGGTAGTCCTTCATATATTTATATAGGGTATAGTTTGTTTTATAATGAGAGTGATCTACTCTTGCAGTATTATATATTATCTGGGAGTGATGATTACACGTCGGATGAAAGAAGTTTTAAAAAATCTTACGAGAAAACGAAGTCGAAAATCTTAAACAATATCACCTTCGTAAGAATACAAATGTATCAACGCAGGTCGTTGGATCTAGTGTATTCCAATGTTAAGTATGAATGAATTAGAAAATTATTACGAAATAAGGTTTTATATAAATACAATTTTGTGAAATGAGTTCAGAAAAAGGGGGAGGTATGAGGGAAACACAATTAAATATTACTGAACAACGATATACGAAGAATATAATTAGTTAACAAGGTATTGTACTCGTTACGTATTCTGAATGTTTTCTTCTTATTATTATTCAATTTTTGTATCAGTTGTAAATATCAATAAAGTTTAAATAAAAAACAGAAACGTCGTCAAGTTTATAATCTATTTTATTTATTGGACCAAGTCCTGAAAAATATTAATATGCCATGGTTATAACGTGTGGTACATTCTACAGATTCAGGAAATGATCGAATGGTAAGCTTTGTGGTCACACCATGATCGACGAGTGAAAAAGGTCCACGTTTGATTTCGAACCTGGCGCCATTGTGTCCAAATTGAAAATAATGCAAATTGAAGATAATGTGAAGAAAGGAACTTACGAGTTTTAGTAATCTAGCGAAAATGTGTTGCTTGTATGGTTGTTAATTCATAAAATGTATTAAAAGTGATAAAACTCTAAACAACATCATTTTAATACTGTAATGATGATACGGAATATCCTCCTTTATCTGGTCTGACTAGGACCACCAGTGACGCAGATAATCGAAACCCAAATTATGAGAAACAAACAATAAATGATTATTGTGACATTTGCGATGAGTCCTACGTAAAAATATGCAACATACTATATATTTACAGAACACGTATTACCAAATCTGGAGTGTGCCCCGCTCAACTTTTCAATGACAATTCATTATTAAAACTCATGGAACTAGACACCCAACATAACGCTAAAAAATTAAGAAAAAGGAAAAAACACTTCAAAATAGAAATAATTGTATATTGTAATTAAAAAAGAACATGATTTATTTATAAGATAAATCGGTCGCAAAATATTACTCATCACAGTATATAGTAAACTCCTAAAAATCATAACATAATCGAAAACATTATCATTGCATAAAATATCTTCAACATTAAACTCTTTGCAATAGTCTTATTAGAAGATTTTTAAAAAAGCACATCCCCTCCTTTCTTGCTTAATAACTTTTCGCTGTATCTCGAAAACGGTTCAGCGTACAGGAATGCGATTTAGCAATCTGTACGCATAATTAACTGACCAATCTAAATGCTTCTATGCATATTTTTGAACTTTTCGAATATTAAGAAAATGGAAATGGAGTGCGGTGTGTAAATAAAGTTGATATGAGCTGTCCAGAAATTGACTTCTATTCTGAACGATCTCAAAGTCATATTCCAAGTTTGGTTTCGATGCGTCAATTCGTTCGTGAGTTAACGGGGCAACAAAATTCTTAACATACATACACACATACGCACATACATACATTCATACATACGACATTGGACATCATCGCCAACATTTGAAAATACACTCTCCTGGAGCCAATTCGTAAAGATCCGAAGAGAGAGCGATTTTTTTTTTCAGCCGATTACAATACTTTCCTTATACACTCTGAGTAACTGGAAAGTAAGAAAAAAAAAAAAAGGGATGAAACAAAACACAACAAAGACGTGAATTTAATTGTAAATACACTACATCATAAGAACTCCAATAAATAATAATAAAGCAACGAACAATTAAAGTATACATATTTTAAATTATTTATCTGTGTCCGTTTGAAAATTCTACGCGTTGTAGTAATTTAATACGAAACATTTCAGAAATAATTTGTTTACTGATCCAATAACGCAACAGAACTCAATGCTACCGAATCATCTCCAAATTTAGATGTGTGCTAATATTTCGTAGTTGTTTTGATTCATAATTGGAATTTTTTTAATATAATTCACAATGTATCGCATTTAAAACTTTTGAAATTTTTACTAAAAAATATTGGCAATTCGGATCTGGGCATATGTAACAACGACGATACGGAAACATAACGTTTCGAATATGGTCGTAAATGCAAGAGTGAAAAACTAACAAAATACTTCAAAAGGGACTGAAAGCAATTCAAAAGCAATCGTTCTCCGTCGTCCCCGTAAAACGTTCGAGGGGAGGAGGGTGGAGCCAAATGGCGTGACACATGTCTTGGTGGCTCGGTTCCACGAGACGCTGTCCGTCTGAGAGTGCGCCGGACGTATCGGGTGACGGTTTGACTCACACGTTCTCAACAGTATTCCCATTTAATTCAATGGAATGTATTTTCGCGAAAGTTACACCATGAATCATTGTACTTTTTCCGTGAGGGTTTGAAGTAATGAATTCTTTTCTTCGAATATATAAAGCTGATGAATCAGTTGAATGTAACAAGAAATAGTTTCAAAAATTCCTGTGTATCCCGACATTTGTTTTTGCGCACTTTTTGATGTAGATTAAATAAAATCCTGATTAGAAACAGAACAAATGCGTACTATTCTGCAACTGTTATGAGCTGAATCATTATAAATATGGTGCAATGGAACGACTCAAAAATTTTGATGTGTTCTCCTAATATATGTCCAGTTTATATAGTGTTTACACCGCATGTACATCGCATATTTCTTTACAGCTTACAATTCAATACGGTATTTGTGCTTCCAGGGTCGGATTGGCAATACGGTATTCAGGCAAATACGCGGCGCGCCTCCCTGGTTTTCGTTGGAAGGTGCTGTTTGACCTGTGATTACAAATATTTGTTATAGAGAAACGGAAAAAGAGAAGGGTGAAAACAGAGTATTGAATTCAAATGACGCCTCGGTAATTTAAAAGCACTGCTTACTTAGAAATTAAGTGCACAGTTGTTCAGGGAAAAACTATTTCCCAAAGTCTATTTTCTCATAGCTCTGACAGAAGGAAAAGCAACTGTCTATGAGATATAATTTGTTAAGATATAATTCGAGATTACAGTGTGATTGAGCTAGCATTGTATTCTATTGCATAGCATTGTAGCATTCACAAGTGTATTTTTTGTCGTTCACACACGATTTGCATGAAAGAATTTTTCAGCTCTAAATTTTACTTTAAAAAAAGACTAACATGCAATTTGGGTCTAAAAAATTGGATACTTGGATTATCATCTTCATTGAAAAGGAAGTTCAGGACAACCTTAACATTGATTGTATAAAGGGTGTAGGGTAATTATGTGTCAAGTCAACCAACGGTCAGAGGCTTGATAGGTCGAATTCTCATAATTTTTGTAGGCTTTTAGTACTCTCTATGCGCATTTGTGAAAATGAAAATTAAGATTTTTTTGACTTTTAATTTTTGAGTCACGTACTTCCACAGAGAAAAGAAACGCCTGATTTTCACAGTGAGGTGTAAATTCCAAACAGTCATAGATTGACGACAATGAAATACGACCATAGAAATTTCAAATAGAGCTATTGATGTCGTTCTATTAAAAGTGAAAAAGGCTTTCATTTAATATCGATAATGAAAAGCATTAAAAATTTTGGAACAATCAAAAAAAGATTTTTTGTAAATATATAATATATTTCAAAATATGTTCCCTCGATGTTTTTTTGGAAAAATTAAATGCAGTTCTCTACTATTATACAACAATTCAATTATTTTTTAAGGAATTGGATGACGATGGATTCTTGTAAAAAAGAATTTTGAACCTCAGTAATTTTATCTCTTTAGACAAAAGTAAAAATAATAGTTGCATAAATTGATATAACTTATTGATATAAATTCACAAGTGGGTGTCTAATTTCAGGTAAAAGAATGAAAGTAGTTTGATGTGATAATAGAAATTTTGGTTCTTAAAATAGTATATTCAAAATTCAAAGAACAAGGTACTTAAATAATTAAGTACCGTTTAATAATTAAGCGGTACTTAAATAATTGTAGCAGGATGCTACATACCATATTGATAAACAAGTGAATAGAATAACTTTCTAGAAGCTAACATATGAACGCATATACTTTCATATTTCTCCCTATTCAGAATTCTTTCTAGAAGCAAACAAGGGAAAGAATATTAACAATGTATCTCTAAGTGACGTATAACCAATATCAACAGAAACTAAAAAACAATTGACTAAAATCAGTGATCCAACCAATCCCAAAATACATAATTGGACTCTGTAATGGAACAAAGTGTATTCAAGAAATGGTTTGTAATTTTCCAGTGTCTCTTGCTTTCTGACCTCCACAAACTGTGTATTGTGAATTGCAACAGTGGAATCCTGAGTAACTAGTGAGTACGCTAAAAATGAGTCAATCTATCATATCAGGAATTGTCAAAGCATTCATGTAAAATTATTAAAATTACAACAATAGACTAACTGACTTAATGACAAATTATATGTATTCTATATGTTTTGTATTGTTTTTACAAATGACTCATTCTGTGTGATTAAATTGTCAGTGCCTTTTAACATTGAACATACGCGCACATTATTCTTGTAGCATAGCGTATCAGTTCAATTTTCTCTTCTTATTATAATTTATTTATTTTGTAGGTGAATCTATAATACCAATACGCATCATTATTCTAAATCATTAGGAATAATTTAGACACTCTAAATATAACAAATAATCTACACCCCCGATATAATAAACTATTTCCAGTAAGCTTAGAATGATTTCTAATATTTCATGTTTAATATATTTATAACTCACCAACACGGTATAAATCTTAAATCCACATTTCTGGTTCGGTTGTTTGAGTCGCAAATCAATTCATTACCTGTAACAGAAAGAAAAAGAAATAGATAAAAGTATAATCTTGTAAAGACTATCCATAAATTTGATGCGAGGTGGTTTTTCAACTACGGGCTGTAAATATAAATCTACAGAATATGAAATTCGTTCCGTGAACAATTGATGCCAGATACAATGGAGTGACCAGGATTGTATTCTTTTATTATTCTAGGTAAAAGATAAAATTGTGCAATTTGGAAATTTGAGGTGAAATAATTTTGATTTCTTGATAAATGATCGCTTCAGACGATCCCTTGGGTTTAAAAACATTTTACATTTTTTCTTGAATGTCCGGAGTAGGATGAGAAGAGTGAGGTTGGTAAAATTTAGCTATATTAAGTTGGCGGTGAGCTTTATCCATGTGATCAGAAATATTAATAATGACTATAGTGGAGCTCTTGTCTCCTGTGGTAATAATTATATGAGGATATTGGTGAAGTTTACTACTAACTGAAAGTTAGACTAGGAATCGGTGAATTAAAGAATGTTTGAGAAAAACTTTGTGTTACAATAGATTGCAGAATATTTCTATCAGAATACATATCCTATCACTCAACAATACCTCTATTTCATTAGATGCCAACCATACTAGATTAAATGTTCTCTTCTCTATGCCCTATGTCTGTTAGTAATAATCCTTCAGACCTCAATCAATCCAAACTATATTCTCAAAGACTTGCATCAAATCATAGCCACCAACTCCTCCACAAAATCCATCGTCAACTTGTCTATATTGGCTAGCCTGCTCGTGCCATTAGGTGAGGACGCGAGTGTGCTCCCTACATTTTTTAGTTACTTATTTTATTTTCTAGTTTTTTAAAACTCAGTAGTTGCATATAGCTCCCAACTTCATTGTAAAAATTCTTTTTTCGTTTTTTATTGGGGCTTTACGGCTACCAAAATCGAGGTCATTAGAACCCTAATATTTTTGAACAGGTAGGAAAAATGCTGTTGCGCACAAGGGAGAACCAACATGTCTCTCTCCGTGTGTGGGATTGGCCGAAAAAATCGACCATACTTACTGAAAACCATTCTGAAATACCATATATCCAAACACTAAGAAGACAGTGAAAGACATACCAAAGTTGCTTAAAACATTGTAAAGAAACGAAAACCTAGAAAAATGTAAACTTGAAGAAAATAAAAAGAGAATTTTAAGAAAAGGAAAAAAACTTGTCAATCCAAACCCTCCAGAGAACTTGTGAGAGGTGCCCCGATTGATTTATGGATTTAATTCATGACATACAAATAAAGATCAAATACTGTACCATAGGGAACATTCCCGAAGGCATCTAAATAGGCTTAACAAAGTCGGTTCACATTGCCCAAGCATAACGTCCAATCCGTAAGGAAGATTGTGTTTCCGACGACTGGTACTATATTTGAGACACTCCAGAAAAAAGTGTTCCACAGTAGTGTTGTATTTAGAGTCTCACAGATGGAGGGAGGTTCACCGTGTAAGAGATGACCATTGATAATATAGTAATGGCCAATACAAAGACATGTCAGGATCACTTCTTCACGTCTGTTCGCATGGGATGAAGACGACCAGATTTTAACGGAGTATTTTACCTTCCTCAGCTTGAAGGTGTAATTTTTCCCATTCATTTTGCCAAGTCTTAAGAATAGACGATCATACAGCAAGCTTTGAATCTGACAAGGGAACAGTTGAAATGTCACGGACTACCTTCTGTGTTCCCCGCATCGCCTTCTCATCAGCTTCTTCGTTACCAATAATACGTGCCCAGAAACCCAACAAAGGTATATTTCAAAATTTCTAACGTTAGTCGGCTAATTAGATTCTGAATAGTCAGTGTAAGGATATCAGAAGAGTACAGTGAAGACACTGACCACAGAGCACTATTTGACTCTCTGCATGGAACCATATACCGTATTCAAGGACCAAACGCCGAATAATGAACTTCAGCGCCTATAGGATTGCATATTTCTCTGACATGTTCGCGCTACAAAAGGAATGGAGGTGAAAGGAAAGGGTGCTACCATGGCAGTGGAAAGCAGCGCCCACGGAATCGTTCATGGATGAACAATCAGTGTATATGAATGTATGATCGAAATAGGGAGCTTTCATTTATCTAAAGTGCTGCTGGTACACACACAGCCGGAGTATCCTGCTTGGAGAGTTTAGATTGTCGCAAGTCGGTAGTTGGTTGATTGAGAGACCGTGGTGGAGTGAGAGAATGTAAATATTTCACCGGAGGAGTTAGAATGATGCCATTTTCCTTCAACAGGTGTTTAAGGGGAGGGGTAACGAAGGTCTTGCAGAGCAAGATGAACGAAATTTGGGAGAGTGGTTATATAGGTGAGTAGGGTAATCTGAAACCCACAACAGTTTTAATTCCGTAATATCTAAGTAAAATATCGCGTCTTCAGCTGAGAATTAGTTCGCCATCGTCTACCAGTAGGTAATTTATTCGACTGGTGCGGAAGGCACCACTTCCAATGCAAACTCCTGCATGATGGATGCTCTTTAGGTGCCTGAGTGTAGACGGTGATGCGGAGGCGTATACAATACTGCCGTAATCCAATACAGAGCGAACAAGACTTCCGAAATCTAATACTGCCGTAATCTAATACAGGTGAAGAAGGCAAGAGTGATCTTCACCCCATGATCATGCGCTTTAGCAGCGAAGGAGGTTGAGGTATAAGTTACAATGGGTTTTTAATTTACGTATGTTGTTACGTCAAGTCAGTGTGTGGTCGAACGTCAGACCCAGAAACCTTGCAGAGTTAATGAAAGACGTTGGCCACCAAGAAAAAGATCTGGATCATTGTGAGCATGGTATAAGATNGGTCGAACGTCAGACCCAGAAACCTTGCAGAGTTAATGAAAGACGTTGGCCACCAAGAAAAAGATCTGGATCATTGTGAGCATGGTATAAGATGCATGCAGCATGTTTTGGATACAGAAACAAAAGCCAGTAGTCATTCTCCCCTCGCGTAAACGGTTTAAAACCAGTTGGAGTTGCCTCTCAATGCTGCTGGACGAACAACAAAATTAAGTCGCTAACAAAAAGAGGCGCATGGACTGGTTCATAAACCACTGACGCAATACTATTTATGGCTATGGCAAATAAAGTGATGCTAAGGATAAAGCCCTGAGGGACACCGTTTTCCAAGGGATGTCTAGATGACAGCTGATTACCAAGGCGAACGCAGAGAGATCGTTGAGAAAGGGGTTCTTCAGAAACAGCGGAAAATACCTCGAAAACCCCACGAATGTAATGTTTTTAAGATTTCATACCTCCAGGTGTTGTCATATGCCTTTTCTAAGTAAAAGAAGATTTCCACAAGGTTTTCTTTCAATACAAGCGCTGATAGAATGGTGAACAAAAACGCAACAAGTTAATCCAACGTTGACCGCAGTTTTCTGAAACCACATTGGATGGTGGTCAGAAGATTTCCGGATTCCATAGACCAAACTAGGTGACAACTGATCATTTTATCTAACAATTTGCAAACGCAGCTTGTCAGAGAAATCTGTAAGGCTTTTAGAATATGACGGTTTAGTATATTTATGGCTTCACGCCATTGAGCAGGGACAGGAAGCACATTCCAAAACCAGTTAAATAAGTTCAGAAGGAATTTCATGCCTATCTGAAATGTGTTCACAATGCGTTACGTATTTTATCAGGACCAGGGGCTCTATGTTTTGAAACTGCAATGGCTGAGGTTATATCCGTCATTGAGAAATTAAGTTATATTCACCACATCTGCTACTGGAAAAATTCAAGTAATACTTTTCCGTGTGAGTTACCTGTTGGTGAAGCGATGGAGAAAAACAGGAGTAGTTAGAGGTTGTTTCGTAGTGCGATGCACGTTCCTCACCGATGACATCCGGTGAAGTTTGAAGATGTCCATTTACATTGAAACCGGGAATGGAAAAGAGGACCACGAACCTTGAATCTTACGAACTTTCTTCCATATTACGGAATATGGAGTACGTTTTCTAAGTGATGAAATATATGCTATTCAGGAGAATGGTTTCCTTTCTGGAAGAGTTCCCCTTCCTCTGGAACTGTACCTTAAAAGTTAATGAGATTATCTACAGTGAGATACTTGCCGCGCTACAGCTTTCCTTACAGCGCTGACCGCTTTTGATCACTCCGAATTCCACCATGGAACCGGGCAATTCCTTGGGTTATATGATGATTTAGGAATGGAGACAGCGGCTGCATCGACAAACGCATTTGTAAAATGGGATGCCATAGCATACACATCGGCGAAATGCTCATCGGAAAGATTCATGTTACGTTCAAACATTTCCAAATCTGCCTTTTTCAATATCCACTGACAGGGGCGAGAAATCGAGGGGCAAAAACGTTCATATTTATAATGTTCGGGTAGTGGTCACTCCGATACAGGTCGTCGAGAACTGTCCATTCTAAGACTGGGGAAAGAGAGGAACTGCAGATAGGTAAATCGGGCACAGAGAAAGATCGGAATGCTGTACAGAGGTGTTTGGAATAGCTTGTGTTCAGAAGCGCTATATCCCGGTAATCTTGCAGTTTTCAGTTATATCACCCTTTGGACAGTAGTGAGAAATTGACCCAGTTCGAGTTATGCACGTTTAAGTCCCCGTCGATTAGAAATGGGGGTGGCAACTTGTCCATTAGACCAAAAACATCATTTTTCGTGATAGACTGCCAATGATGGATATAAATAGTAGATATCTTAAATTTGAAGGATGGAAGGTATACCCTCATTCATGCGGTCTTAAAGACTTCTTGGGCACAGACTGAAGAGTTTACGTGCAAACCAACGCTACCGTTTGTACGTAAGCCGACGTCTGAGACATGTATGCACACGAACGGAGGAGGAGAATTTCGGCAAAAGGTGAGTTTCTTGAAGACTAGAAGAGTACGACGGGATAGTAAGAGATTGAGGTCATCTAAACAAACGTGAACACCGTTCAGATTCCAAGAAATAAGAGTCGTATTCTGGTGTTAATCCGGTCTTTTTTCGATGTCTTGGTGTTTTCCCTTGGATGACTATAAAGTCAGACATTGATATTGTCCCGTCCCCGGGAGAGTCATCGTGATCACTGCTGGAATGATGAGTTTCGGACATATAAGGTACATTATGTTAGCTACTTGGTGAGCGTGAAAAATGACGGTGAATACGAGAAGTTTTGCACACAACATAAGAATCTGACTTTAAAGAGTAAGCTCTGCGGGATTTTGGAGAGAGAGTTGTCGAGTACGACTCCGAGATGATCTTCAAGAGGATCGTTTATATACAGACTCCGCTCTCTGGGTGGACGTGCTAAAGTAAAAGCTGATGTTGATGTTTTGGTCGATGTTGAGGTTGACTTTTTGAGTATTTAATTGTTAGGTCATGGTATTACATCCCACAATTGCCTCTCTGAAGGTGAAAAGGTCATCCAAAGATGCCTGTAATCCATTGTCACACATCTGTGGTATCAATACTTCTTCCAAATCCACCTGACAGCCATGGTGTTGGTGGTTTCGGAGTATTTACCAGTTATGCAAAGATTTTAACCATGCTGACCGGATGTTTAATGTGGTAGCGACGCCTTGCCTCGGGGAAAGATACCATATCTGTAACTCGGATCCTTGGGATCTCTTTCTCCATAAGATTTTTGGTGCATGTGTTTGAATCGGAAGGATGACTGTCTTTACAATTCGCACAACAAGCGTCGAGCAAGGCGACGACTCGTGAGATGACATGCCAAAAATTACACAAACATAGGAGAATGATTTTCATTGATCCAATATGTGACCAAACCTGTGGCACTTGAAACAGCACAACGGTTGGACACAGGTGGACACCCAGGGAATAAAAACGACAGTATATGGTTTCTGGAAGTGACGGACGATCAAACGTCAGAACCAGTCTGGAGGTGAGGACGAAATTTCCTTGCACATTCCTACTCGTCAATTGTCTTAGCAAGACAGCAGTAACAAATGGATTTGAAGGTTTTACTTTCTTCAATGTATTGCATTCAGGTCTTTCGTTATCCTTATAAAAATGTTTATATGAACAGTTACTCCTACAAACTGCCACTTCCTGGAGGTAGAGAGCAAAGGTGTTGGAGTAGCCATAAGAATGGACTTACATTTCATTCCCGTGCTCCCCACCAACCAAGGAGTCGCATGACTTCTCAATCTGGTCAGTACATTTGCCGGGCTATTGAATAACATTCCTCTTTGGTCTAGGGTCATACCAGTATCAATTCTCCTATCTATCAACCAGTTATCCAATTCCTTTGATGTTATTAAAAGATCTATTTCCCCCTTCCAGTCTCATACGTCTCTCTAGTTCCTATATTTTGGATGATTAAATTTTCCCTATATGTCATTTCCTCTATCATAACACCATTGTTATTTGTAATTCTCTTCATAGTAAAGACCTGGCGTTCTGTCCATACACATTAAGATATTATCTCCTTCGTATGTATGTATAATTTCTTCTAGTAATAATTTTTTCATTGGAGTTTTACGGCTCGCCGACATCGGGGTCATTAGGGACCTAAAATTTTTGTACAGGTGGAGAAAATGCAGTTACGCATTAAGGAGATACAACATGACTCTCCCCGTGTGTGGGACACGCCGAATGATTCAACCATTCCCACTAAAAACCCTCCTGAATTACAATATATACAAACTAGGAAAAGAGAGAGACAACAGTTTCCTATATCATAAAAAACAAAAACATAGAAAAAGTAGATTTATGGAGAAAAATGCTAATTTAAAGCAAAGGGGAAAAAAGAGATTTAAATCAAAATCTCCCTCCCGAGAAATTGTGGGAGGAGCCCCGTTTCGTTTATGGATTTGAGTAATGACATACGAATAAAGATCAGATACTGTTCCAGAG
>NNCF01131981.1:125653-144059 GCA_002313205.1 Laupala kohalensis
GCATTAAGGAGATACAACATGACTCTCCCCGTGTGTGGGACACGCCGAATGATTCAACCATTCCCACTAAAAACGCTCCTGAATTACAATATATACAAACTAGGAAAAGAGAGAGACAACAGTTTCCTATATCATAAAAAACAAAAACATAGAAAAAGTAGATTTATGGAGAAAAATGCTAATTTAAAGCAAAGGGGAAAAAAGAGATTTAAATCAAAATCTCCCTCCCGAGAAATTGTGGGAGGAGCCCCGTTTCGTTTATGGATTTGAGTAATGACATACGAATAAAGATCAGATACTGTTCCAGAGGCCACATTCCTGAAGGAATCTAAAAAGACATCAAATCTGTTCATTTTGCCCAAGTATTACGTTCAAACTGTTGGGTAGATTGTGTCGCCGTCGGCTGGTTCTATATTTGAGACACTCCAGAAGAAAGTGTTCCACGGTAAGTGTTGTGTTATAAGTTTCACAGATGGAGGAGGTTGACCGTGTAAGAGATGACCATGAGTAAAATAGCAGTGACCAATACGAAGACGTGTACGGATTACTATTTCACGTCTCTTCGCACGGGATGATGACACCCAGGTCTTAATGGAGTCTTTTATCTTCCTCAGCTTCAAGGCGCAAGTTTGCCATTCGGCTTGCCGTGTCCCAAGAAGAGACGATCTTATAGCAACCACTGAGTCTGACGTAGGAACAGATGAAAGTTCAATGACTGTCCTCTGTGTTCCCCGCTACGCTGCCTCATCAGCTTCTTCATTACATCTAATACCCACGTGTCCAGGACTATTTCAAAATTTTGAACTACTTGATGGTTTATTAGATTCTGAATACTAGTAATAATAGTTCATTTCCTCCCTTTTAACTATCCACTTACAGCGACAAGGTCTATTTGTGCACTTTACACTTTGCAAGTAAGAATATATTCTAAAAAGTGTTCATGGCGTCCATTCAATAAAGTTGTCGTCCATCCATTTTTCACCTCGATTACTTTCGTAGACACCTTATTATGGCACAAGTACCCCTTTAATAGATTACTTTCTAGTAGACAGGATACGTTTCTTCCATTCTTTTCTATGTACCCCATCTTTTCCCGTGAGACTAACCAAGATCTTTGGTTATTTTGTTGCAAGAATTTAATTTCCATAATCGATCTGGTTTTCTAAAATCAGTGTGGTTATCATATAATCTAGACAAGTTATATCTCTCATCTTATGCGTTGTCTCTAACCCATTCCTCCGGCAATTCACGCATATATTTTTTCTTTATCCGGACATTTATCAAACCTATATCCCGTGTGAGCGTAGTGCCCACATATATCTTCATTTTCAAGACAAATCGAAGCCGTGTGCCCGAATCGACGGCATTTGTAAAAACGCAAAAGGGTCTTTCTTTCTGTTACTCTGCAACTTTCCAATCCGAAGTATATTCGTCCTCTATTCATTATATCTGTAATAACTTCCGTCCATTTCTAACAAACGCCCGACTTGCGGTGTGCCTTTCCGTACAATTGCCACTTCTTTTCCTGTTCTAAAGAAGTCCTCTACACTACGTATGCCTTGTATATTTCTCACATGTACATCTTGAAGTGTATCAGCATTAATTTCCATTTCGCTTCGCGAAACATGTATCAGTAAACGAGGTTTTCTCATTCGTGGTCCCTGAAGCAGTACCATTTGGTCCGTTCTTAATTCTTCTTCCAATTTCTGAATTTCAGTAGCATTTTCTCCAATCACCATCATCCTCTTATCCTTCAACTCACGCATTCCGCGTATATTAACTTTTACATTTTTTTTTGACAATCTCCGAAAATGTTTCTTTGATGGTCCTCTCTCTAGTCTCCCCATCTGCAACCCTTGCTTCGACGAGAAGGACATTTCGTCTCTTCGCTTTTGTTGGGGTCTTTTGCATAAGTGCTACTAGTTCTTCGTTGCTTTTCGATGTTGATGTCACCTTGTCTCAGACCTCCTGTACCGCAACCAATATCCTCTCCTCCCTTTTCTCTTTATCATCCGGAGTATTCCTTAAAACAATTCCCATTCTTTTATTCACTCGTCTATACTTTCCACCCAAAATCTTGTATCATTCTGTACACATTTCTGTAACATGTTTCGTCATTTCGTTTATCAATCTCTCTTCCATTCTCTCAAATAGTTTTTGATCCATGATTTGTATACGTACCTAAAATCATATGTTATTTTAATGTGAGTTTGAGCTCTATGATCGTCTTACGCCTATTGATCTTGGCATATGAGTGTGAAACACGCCCCTCTACTTTGAAAGTATATTCAGGATATCACCTGTCACCAGTCCTGAAATCTAAAACAAAAAGCTTTCCCCTCACGAGAGTCCTTTCACACCAAGTTAACCCCTTGAAACTGTCTCCCACCAAATCAGGCAGGGTGACGTCAGTTAAGACCTTCACCCAATCACAAAATCTGATAGGTTTCACCCACTCCAATCTTAAGTTAGAGGTGTTTCTGCAGAAACAACCGTTTTCCTTGCACGTGGTAATTCATGTAGTAATACCCCTGTTGCGGAAGTCCTTTTCTGGCTCTTTATAGTAGTGTTTGTTTTGCCTAACCCTGTCACCAAGTTTCAGCAGACTCAATCCCACCGCTTAGATTTTAGGGACCTAATTTCAATTTACGCGCGGTTATATTCACGTGGTTATAAAGCTCTTGGATTATCATACACCTATTGATGTCTCTACTTGCCTTCCAAATACAATCAGAGTTCCACTTATCGATCCATAAAGTGAGAAGAGTGTTGGATTGAATATGTCCCACGAGTTTGGGGAAAAGATGTCCAGCGATGTCGAGTCCCCGCATCACGCCACTAAGCCTTATACTGTCTCAGAAGTTGTCCACTAACGAGTATTTAGCCTCAACATTCAGTCACCTCACCGGCGCGTAGGACACCTTGAGGTTGAAGGTTTATTCATGGAGGTTTAGACTATCCTTGCAATCTTCATTGATAGGCAACATTCCCGCTCCTCATAACACACAACAGACAATGTTTGTCGCTGAATAGTGCCCGAAATTTACTGCGTACGGGGACTGGTGGCGCAGAAACAGATCTCAGATCTGAATCGTGGGTTCGCCATGCCCATACTCGCCCAAAACTGAGCCCCATTTGGGGAATTTGCCATACCTCACGAGAGTTTAAAAAGATGTGACCAAACAAAAATGTTATAACACCTCTTTTTTGATTGTATTTTCTTACAAAAGTCTAAAATTGAGCAAATTTAAAGATTTCTGAACTTAGAGTTTGATGCTCTTCAACTTTTTTGTTCTACATTTTTCGCTTGGAGCTGTCATAGCAAAGTTAGAGAGGTTTGAAAATGACTATTACAACTTATTTCGCTAGTTTGCTAAAAAATGGATTCTTTTCAACGGCTATAGTGGACAAACTGCTCGACCGAATTTAAAGTTTGACGTAAAATGTAATGAAATTTAATTATATCAAGAGTAAAAAATTTTTCACAATGCATTGTTTCTAAGAAAGAAGCGAGTAGCAGAAAAAAGTGCAAAGAATTCGAGTATTTCTGACTGCCAAAGTTTTACACACCTGCTAATAAGGTGCAAACTCAGATTCCACGTATTTCAGACCAAATAATGATATTAAAACAATTTCCATCTTTATCCGTATTTATTCCATCAAAAACCCTACTTTTACTGGCCTAAGCTCCTAAGCATATGACTAAAACACCTGATGATGCGACATAACGTGGTTTTAATTTATTATTACATAAGTATTTTGTAATAAACATCTGTATAATGTATACGTATTTTAGAAAATACGACTACATTTGCATTTAGCTACATACTTTTTTACAATTGTCGATATTGTTTCACAAAACCATTCAAGTAGCAAGATAAGATTAAGAATTACATACCTCCCCTTTTAATTTCATATCTTCAAAGTACATGTTCATTCTACGTTAAGGTTTTTTATCAAGAAAAAAAATTAAAATCGAATCAATGCGATTTCTTGACTATGTTCGAGCATTGACGTCTTTTTTAAACACAATCCTTTTTGCTTCCTTAGATTGCACATGACACTAGTGATCTATGCTACGCAATACCCGTGCAGGAGAAGCAACTCGTAGATGAGAAACCAAGAGAGGATTGATCCCGAAGGAGAACAAGAATGGCAAGGCCGACCGTGGCAGCATTACTGGTTGAGGGATCCCGCCACATCATGAATATGCAAGTCGCAGAGGCGGAATTAATCAACTCCTCTCGGATCTATCGTTTCGAGAGAACAGCCACTATATTCGACAAAAAATCTACCTATTGTGGAGTTTAATTTCTCTTGCTTGTTACGACTTATCAAATTATACTTTTGAACCTGAAACGTTTCATATAAAAATATTTCTTTGGATGCAAATATTTCTTTCTTTCTATTTAAATAATTTGAAAGTTTGATCGATGTTATTTGAGTTCATTATCGAAAAAAACAAAACAAAAAAAACCGCGGGTATATGATAATTGAAAATGTTCCCAGTAATGTCACACGAGAGAATAGTGATTAATCTATATACTATCTATTCTCTCCTTTTACGCATGCTACAGATCAAATATATTTTTAATCTGTATTTTTTCATATGTAAATTCTTTTTAAAAGATTTTATACTTTGACATGATGCTATCAGTTTTTGAGAAAAAAAAATCGTAGAAAATACGATTTTCCTTCACCAATCATAATTTATTTGAATATTAAAGTAAAAATTAATGCCCCTTCAAAACTAAAGTAATTTATTTGCCTACAAGATAAAACAAGTTACGTAATAGTCTCCCTTCCCAATTCGTGGATTATTTATAGAAATGATCTAAAACGGTGTAAATGAGCCAGTTCATTGTAAGACCATGCAGGCATGAATTTTCAAAGCTTTCTAGTAGGGTGGATTTTTCTCTTCCCTATTGCCCCTTGTATCGAGAGACCTACGGTTGATTGCAAAAGTCATGTCATTATCAAAATCATTAAGGCATTCATTTCGTAAGCATTGAGACATGTACGTCGTATTTGTGACAGAATCATATTTGAAACTAATAGTTTACTATAATTTGCAACTCGTGTTTTTACATTGCGCGAAATGAAATCAATATTACGTGAAAATAATTCAATAAAATTTGAAAAACAACCAATTTTGAATGAAGAAAATTTGTAGTTTTTTCACTTCAATGTCCCAGTTCATATAGCTGTGTCAATTCAAAAGCAAACCGTGCTTCTTCTATCCACTTCCTACTACTCCTTGTATCTTACTACTCCTAATATCAGTAACTATTACTAAATTCTCCTACTAACATCTCCACTTGGACCAAGTAGTTGGTAAACAGTGCTAACCAGCCGACCTTACTAACACTACAGCCCACTTCCCGTTGTCTCTTGTAGATCAGCTTCACTAGAGGCTACATTTCCATTTACAAATACTTCTATAAAAAGTTGCGGTTGAGGTAAAGAGTAGTAGTCAGTAGCATACGCAAATGGTAGTGAGTAGGGGTCGGCAACTGTTCTCAATGCGTACTTCCAATAAGCAGTATCCACTGATCCTTCAGATGGAGTGAGTGCTAGCAATCAAGTGTTCATAACAACTTTATAAGGGTGTTGGGTTTAGAGCATTCAATTGATGTAGCAAATACATCGGCAACACGCATAACAAATAAAATTTTGCATCAATGCTAATTTATCGGAAACGTGTTGTTTTCTTCCCTTCATTTACATTTGTTATTTCAATTTACAATGTTGAATTCTTTACGGTGTTAGTGATTTGGACAATTATCATGGAACAAGTCCATACTAATATATAAATGCGTAACGCGAAAGTGTGCCTTACTGTTTGCTACCTTTCTTGCATTTTAGGGTGCTGAATCTGAATTTTAAATTTGCTGACACGTAGAGGTGCAACATGGTGAATTTTAAGTAAATTGCAAAACTTTAACCTATTTCGATGTTTTTCTACTGATAAAAATACATAATCAGGTTTCTTACTCGTTCTGTTCATTCTTTGGGGCACTGAATTAAAGCTTCACGTTTTCTGTATCGCAGAAGTTAAATGTAAAATTTAAGAAAATACGTAATTTGGCCCATTTAGACGGGTTTTCACTTGTTATTTGTTATCTCGGTGTGTAGAATTCAAAATTTAACTTTTCTGCCAAGAACGAGTTACGCATTGTGGAGAAAATACGAAAAAAAATTGCAAACACTTTTTCCTTTTTTGATCTTTTTAATAACGCATGTAATGAACGAGAACACTCTGAATGCATTAACGTAGTTAACAGAAAAAATATAGTTAAGTATATACCTGATATTTATTCACTGATGTTCAGTTTATAATTTATTTATTTATATTACATCATTGATGAAGAGTGGAGAAAGTGGAGTAGAAGTATTGGATAGAAGTACCCAGTAATTACACTCGCAATCACATCAGGTTTCATTACATGGGAGAGAAGAGAAAAAAAATCAATTCTACGATTACGAAATGAATCTTCAAAAGAAAATATAAGGTTACCTGTTTATAAATTCTCCTTGTAAAGAAATGTATGTATTATGCCTTTCTTACTTTGTGTTCTGGACTGTTTTGACCCCCGTCTGACCAAGATAATTTTAAATTACCCCCAAGTACACCAGTACAGCAAAGTTCGTATTTTGAATATAACGTTATTCGAGTGTACATATTACAAAATAGACCTCCAATATATAAAAATTGTACTCACTATTTGTGAATCACATAATTGATTTCAAATGTAAAGTTTTAAATAAATGATACAAAAGTTTGAATAGCACTTTTTAAAAAAATTGAACAGTTTTATCACAAATTTACAAAAGTTAAACATTAAAGAATAAAAAGGATATTGTTTTCTTTTTTTCACTTTAAGGACTGATTCTGAGTTCAGTTTTTGATAATACAGAGTATAACACATTTTTACCGTTTTTCAGCACATTGTAAGTCGTATTATATAATTTCCTTCCCTAACAAAAATACTAACGCCGTAAAAATCGTTCCACTAACGTATTGTGCACAAAATGAAAAACCCATTTAGCGTCTTTTCCCAAGGTATGGACATTCTTCTGCGTTTCCAATCCAAAATTCATGAAATGACATTGATTATAGATGCTACAGAACTAATTTTAGTGTATATCCGATTTTGTATTAGGAGAATATTCCAGATAATATACGTATTAATTGTGTGTAAGACAATGCATTCTTGTAGATGAGCAATCTTGTTGTATTACTGCAGAAAAGATCTTTCAAAAATTAATATTGAAAATACGAAAACCATACTGTTTTAAGAATTATAGAACTTATTAAGAATATGCGTTTTAACGTATTATATGTTTATGAAGTACATTATATTATAGTCATTCAGAAATGACTAAATACATCAAAATGTTATCGTGAAATGAAAATGCAAGTTTATGGATATATGAGTCAGTGAATTCATTTGTAATCCTTATTAAATGTACATTACATTTAATCTGATTTTTCGCTTTACCCTGTACTTTCGTAAGTACCTTTATATTACACAGTATTTGATGTATATCGAAAAATCTATTGTACATAAACACTATTTTCACCATTCTAACTGGGATAAAAATGATATCCGAATAAAATTGAATCAATCTTTTGTATGTCAACTCCAAAACATAATTTATTTCGTGATTTGGAGTCATAGTAGTGCTACATTTCTTAGAAAGAATTAAGATGGTAAACTGACATTGAAAATTGAGAATGTTGTAATTTTTCCTGTACTTCACTTTCGAATATAACATGATTCGCGGTCCAATTTTATAGAATAAAGTTGGATTATATATCGTCAAGTCTTTGGGACCTACTCAATTGTAATTATAATGTCAAGTTTTTGGGATCTACTCAATTGTTTTTGAGAACCTGGTCGTTATTTTCCTTACAATTATAATTATTATTTATTACATACTTTTCATATTATTATTCTGAAATATTTGACAAAATATTTTTAATTTGCCTATTCCTTCATTATGTAACTTCATTCCTAATACTACACATAGTACAATATTTTGCATAGCGAGCAATTTTTGGCCATTTTCTCAAAATAAAATATTACCTCGCATTTCGGTGATTCATTGCTCACACTCATTGACAACTTCATTCTTATAACAACTATTTGGGCTTATTCCCAATTTTCCAAAGCATCAATGGATAAGTGAGTGGGTTATTCGAGCGTTCTATTCGCAGCGTTCTATTTCCATTGTGCGACACAATCGTTTCATGTGCAAATACAATTTAACTGTAATTGCTTTCACGTGGACACCGATACAATGGCGCTATCTGTAAATATGAACTCGGGCACTGTTTAGCCGAACGGAATAATGGATTTACAGAACAATTGTCACTGCAAGGATCACCGACTCTTACGAGTGGCTTATGAGGCAATGTCAAAAGCAAACTATTGTTTGATTGGCGAAATTAAATCACTTAATGAAATGAAGTAAACAAATCTGCTAAGGGGTATTTATTCGTTCGTCCAATCGCCTATGCATAGAAATTTCCTCATCGTGACAGTAATGTATCCAAAAGACAGTGAAAAATTTTTCATTGAAGAATAAAACACTGAAAATTCCTGGTAATAAATAATAATGTGATCTTATTCTAACAACAATTCAAGCATTTAGTACATTGCTTGTTATATCGACGTATTAATGTGACCCCTTGTTAACTGAACACACGGACGAAATTCTTGGATTAGGAATCGTGAAATATGGTTTGGATTTTATCAAGTAATGCTTAATAATGAAATTCTTGAAAAGGTCACATATGAATAAAATTATTATAAAAAGTAACATTAGAAGTAAACGTAAGTTCTATAAATGACAATAGTTCAAAATTTATTATTTTTACCGATTTAAATTTACCCTATCGTTGCCAAAGCTTCTTAGGAATATTTTACTAGAGATGAGATAGACGCTAATCTTGTCGTAGTCGAGTAAGTAAAATAGAATAAACGACCTTATCTTAACAGATTCGATTTATTGTCATTTATATACTGTTGACAACGTTTCAACACCCAATGTACGTAATCATTAGGTAACTAGTGGGAAAAAAATAAGTTGGATAGTTCAACCTAAAGTTAGCTGTGATAGCTCATGCGTTGGCTATCTAGTGGACAGACAGCACCATCACCTGCCGCAGCTTACGCTGTAGTTGCCCTAAAACAGTTTTCGTCTGAACGAGACCAGTTTTCTAATACTCCGGAAACTAACGCTGGTTTGTCTGAGAGGAAGAAAGTTACACCAAGAGCTATATCTTATAAGCTTTGCGTGCAACAGCTCAGCCCCGCTCAAAATTTTGACATAGCTACAAGAACTGTTGTTTGTTCCTCCCCGCCGATCTCGTTCGTAGTTGCCGCTAAATGACACTCGGCTGCGCCGCCTTCGATGCATTCGGTTCGTTGACTCATGACTGAGGCGGCACAGCCTGAGCAATTGTTTTACGGAGTCAAATTGACCACTGCTTACGCAACTATGAATAGTTGTTTAATTAAACCAAATGATTCATTAGTACGACTAAACGACACCATCCCAACGTTGCGTGACCCGAATTTTTAAGTCTAAACGACGAATATTTACAATGTTTTCTTGACGTCGAGCAACCGTACACTGATGATATTTTGAATTTCTGAAGAACGTTTGCGGTACGCCTGTGTTTGAACAAGGTAAGACCATGGAGTTGTAATAAAAATTAATGTCGTCGAGAAAGTCATACAGAGAAGAAATCAGGCAGATGAGTCGACGTCGAATTATTATTAAATGCTTGCTGGTTGGCAACATCCTGTACTATAGGTTCCCTTTTCTGATCTTGTAGGTTAGCTACTTAAGCTGTTAGAGCTAATGCTGTACGCTGTGGTAAAGAAGGACGAAAATTAACGTCATAGCCGACGGATGTTAGCCTGTCCGGCTGGCAGCCAATACATTAGCTACCCGAGATCAGGTACTTTTTTACGTGTAGTACACAAAAAAATTCAGGAACTGATGAAGATGCTGGAAACGAGGTAAGGAGTCTACACAGAATATGGTGCGATTTTGTCTAGACTCCTTGCCTGATTTCCAGCATCCATTATCGGATTGTTTATTATAGTCCCCTCACTTTGAACTGCTGTAGATGCCACAAAAAAACCGCAGAGAAGGCTAATTAATTTTGTCTTGTTCTTCAGTTTATACTCAAGTAAAAAAATTGTTCTTAGATTGAAAAATACTGTTGACTTTACTATTTTTTATAAACTAAACTAAAAGTGTCATAAATAATTCTTATTTAGTGAATGTTAACTATTATGTTTGTAACAACATTTCAAAATTTCGAGCTTCTACATGTGAAATATAATGAGTTATTAACCTTTTCCCAAAACATTGCTAAAAACGACCAGGCATATTTTTTAGGAATAAAATTTATACTGTCGCCTTTAGCAAAATGCCGTGATGACATGATCAATGAAATTAAACGTTTAAAACTTATATGTAATCACAAATAAGTGATAAGCAGAACTATGTTTTCATTTGGCGACTAGCGGCTCTGAAGCGGTCAAGTACACTCTGGTCCTGCAACATTGACTGGAGCGAGAATACTGCTACACTGACTGAAGTACACAGTTGTGGTTACATACCGATTACGCGAAGCCATTATGCCATTATGAATTAATTATATGGTTTGCATGAAATATTGATCTTTGAAATTTTAGAAAAAGCTATTTGCCGAATACCCGGACTGAGCTGTCAATGTTGTTGAGCGGTATCGCCATATTTAAGAGTGAATATGTTTTCATATAGTTTATTACACATCATTTAATCTTGAAAATTAAATTACGTTTAATAAAATCATTTCGCTTTCGATGTTTTCATACATTAATATTGGCTTTTAGAGATTGTTTGAGTAAGTTATTCTGCTTCACATTTTGAATTAATGGTGGAAATAAATAGAAATTTTATTTTCACCATTATTAATAACATATATATCATAATACAGGTACCGGGATTGGTTCAGAGTTTTTCGATGGTGAAAGCGAAGAGGATGAATGATGTCGCACAAGGATGTTAATAAGTCTCAGGCCAACGCAAATAGGGAGCGTGTGGTCTCTTCCGTGGTCAGTTCGAGGAAGTTGAGTGAAGTGCTAGGTCCACTGAAGCGTAAGCGGGGAGGAAGGGGGTTGTGTCAGGATTAGTGTGAAGCGGAAGGCAATGTTCCGGCAGGGAACGTTGGTAGCGCTGAGCTGATGCTGGAATGGCGTGGAGAGTGGCGACAGGTTCAGTCCGAGTATCAAGAACGGGGTGAGGGAAGGCGGATAAAAGAGGTGGACACTGAAGCATCAGGTGGATTCAACAGGAACCGAGTTCTGGCACCTAAAAGGATGAAGAGGGCAGGGCCAAGGTCTAGAGATGAGAATGTAAATAAGAAATAAGTAAGAACGTCCTGGTCCGATTTCTGTCCGGTTTTCCTTCGGGTAAGAGGTTAATTTTTTATACGGGCTCTCTATGCTCTAGCTTATTGAAATAATAAATTTCGAATTTTATTTTAATAGTTACGATTTATGAATAATATTTTCCGAATAATCTACAGTATATAATAATACTAGCTGATTACCCGGCGTTACCCGGGATTTCTCTTAGATTAATCCTCTTTCGTCGAAATTTTACGAACTAAAGTTGTTTTTTACCTTTGTCAAAAAAGCAAAAAGGCAAGTGATTCATTAAATTTGATGATGATTGATATTTTCCTTCTTAAACTACTCTAATACTAAATTGAAGAATTTTAACATTTCTATTTTTAATAACGTTTCATTGATAATTTAGAAATTTTTATAGATAGACATACGCTATCGCGGACTTTTTTTGTAGAGCTTTGAGGCAAACAATATCACCATTCAAAAGACCAACAATTAATTATGAAAAAGAATATATAAAATTACGAATACTGATATATGAACTCAACTAATAACAATTCACAAATCATATAATACACGGCATTGTCAAAGGATTTTCTACGAGGTCAAACCATTCTTTCCCTCCTCCACACCCTCTCACATACACACAAACACTATTTGTCTAGAATACAAAAGTAAACGTAAGATTTTATAATAATATGGAGGCGTGCCTCACAAAATAATTTGTTGAATGTTTTCACCAAATGAGTTTTTGAATTTGATGTGAGAGTAAAATAATTTTTTACTGAATAAACGTTCATGTTATTAAAAGCAGACGAAATTTTCACAAGTGTATTGAGTTTTAATTAAATTTTTGCGAATGAGAGGAAGTTAATGACAATGTGGTTGAAATATTAAAAACGTTTGAAAAAACTTTATGTTTAATAGCATTTCCTCTTCTAACATCTAATCCAAATCAATACAAATTTTATTCATGCTAAAGTTCATCTGAATTTCAGTTTCCATTACCGTTGAATACGTTTGTTGCCAAACATTGGTTACTATATAGGCGGCCTTGTCACATAACTACGTTGGAAGTTGCCCACACCCAAAAAACTTCTTGATGAATTACGCTAATTCTAAATTTACGTAATATTAAAAAATATTTCGACATTATATAAATATGTATTATATTTTTCTCGTTACCTCAACATAAATTCTAAATTACATCGGAATGATGTTTAGATAACTGGAGAGAAATATAGAACATATTTATAAAGGTTTAGGAGTGAAGGACGAAGAAGAAACAATAAGAAAAGATGAAATTAGTAAAGAAATGCACGAAAAAGATAGAGGAAGAAAAATGTTTTTACCTTCGTGGTGGTAAATTCGTTTATCCTAGTATGATTGAGAAGACGTATTATCGGTTTTGTGAGTGACTAAGCGGGAAGAAAAACGATAAAAAGTTTATACTACGTCCGGTTTTTTAAAAATTGCACGTATGGAGCAAATTGGATGGCATAGGAAACTCGCACGAGAATATTGGGTGAGAGCAGGTGCGCAGAAACACGAGTAGAACGTAAAGGAAGGTCGGAAAGATCGTGAGTTGGGTGATTGGTAGCTGTTCCTCCAGACAGGGACAAGCTGTGAGAGTCTTTTTCGATTCACCTGACGGACATAGACCTATGGTCCTTTCTCCGTTACAAGACTGTAGATTTTTCTCAAGAAACGGATTGTCTTTTTATATAAATGAATCCACAAACTCTTATGTCATATGGTAGATTACTACTTTTGGCTTTGATCATTCCCTCATATAGAGAAAAAAGAAACCACAAATAAATTGATATTCAGTCAGGAACGGAGATCACTTTACATTTCTAACAAATTTATAACTTTCAATTCCAATAACGGTAAATCCCATATCTCATGGTGCCATGCACATGAAATAATTTATGTATCTATGAAATAAACTGCTATTCTTATACGTAATACATTCTATATGTTACTAATAAAATGGACATCCAAAAATGTATGATGTGAAAATAATGATTACCTTCACACATATAAAACATGTCTGTTCAATTGTAAAGAAAGTCGGATCCAAGAGATACCTAAATGGCAGAAAATAAAAAAGTAAATTAATCCTTAACTACATACGAGGGGTACATTTCTACCCCACCCGTCATATATGGAGTAGTTAAATAAAATATGAAATAATTTTACATAATTCTATTGTAAAGATGAGACTATTTATTTAATCAAGAAACAGATGCGTTTAGTTAGTTAAGTTGTTCAGCATTTTGATGAAACTTCTCTCCATCTCTAATAAAATCACTAGCACATAAACCTTATAAATGGAATCACTTTCCTGTACAACTTTTATAGAATTCTTTGATTTATTATGTTCATTTATGATATACACATATGCTCTTGCAAGAATCTCCTTTCTCTTTTTATCACGCTTTCCTGCTCCATGTTTTAATATTTTTCCGTTTTGTGTAGATGGTTAATTATTCCAACACGTTTCATATTTCAAAAAGGTATGGTAAATCTCACTTTAATTTATGACACTCAACAAGGAATAACAAAAATAAAACAAATATTCATATATAACAGTGTATTTTCTTATCAACACGACTCTTCAAAAAATATTTTTTACACTGGGATTGTAAAAACAATCATGAAAGAAGATCTACATGATCTTTTTTCTTTCAAGTTGTTTCACGTACGTAAATTTCCAATGTGGAATAATACATTAAGGCAGTGGTGGATCCAAATTTGACTTGATTTTGTAAAATATATAAAAGAGTGCGTTCAATTCGTTAAATATATTTTTCATTTGATTTTCAATTTCTAGAACCGTGTTTTAGTTAACATAACCGAGAATATATATCACTTGTCACTAAATATCCTTTGCATTGCACTTTGTCCCGTATGATAAAGGCTTTTTATATGCAGTGCAATGTTATTGTATACAGAAGAACATTTGATATGAAGTAGAAGACTGAAAACAAAATAAATACTTCCGCTGCTAGAATGTATTTTCTTTCCAATATTAATAAAACGGGTGATTCGTCGGAAGACGAAATTATCGGGGTGGGGGAGTAAAGTTGACAAAGTTTGATCGCCCCCTCCAAGATCACTTGCTGGATCCGCCCCTGGATAGACCTGAGTTGAAGGGATATTGGTTTCTCTCTTTCACGTGAGAACTGTCGGTTGCGATCCCTTTTCATAATTCTCTTCATTTATTGACTTTTGATGCATGAAACCCTGATAATTGTGTGCTTTGTACTAAGAATGACCGAGAGCTGACATGAACGAGGGTATGAAAGGTTTAACATGGAGAACTAATCGGGTTATTCGCAGTGACAGTACATTTTTCTAATTATTAGTTAAACATTACAATCGTGTTTTCACACAAGTCGGAATAATCTTATTCAATACAATCTGTACTTGTTAAATTACAAAAAATAAATAAAAAGGAATGAATGAAAGTTAGCACAACTCAAAGAAAACTTGATGTCTACAGTAATGGAAAACTATAACGTGAAAGAGGTAAAACAAGTGGTGCGAGTCAAAATACATATTTCAAATATCAATCATACTTTACATAGTTTGGTAGACCTGAAGATATACTATCGTCAAACATAAAATTTTATTTATTTTTGGTGCTTTATATTTACCTCGAATTATTTAATGACAAAACAAATGTTTCAAACGTTATTTTTGATCCCCAGTCGTAAATTTAATCCACCCTATTAACCGTCCACCAACTCTTCTTCAGTAACAAATATTAAAGAGCGGTAACTGTTCTTGAACTTGTTAAACTCATCACTATGAGTACGCTATTAGACACATTGTAGCAGAGGAGAACAGCCACCCTAGATGACCTCTTCCGACAGAGACAACATTGCTCCCTCCGTGTAATTACCCTCTCAAACAGACTGGAAGTCAACCAACACGACAATGAGTCACCCATGGGAATTAGAGCTACAATTACGCAAACTTGGTTGAGACCTCGTCTTCCACTTTTTGCTGCTATAAAGAGCAATGGCAGAGAAATACTTGGAAATTCTCTAATGACATTTCGAGGAGGTTGAAATGTGATCTTTCGCAGAAGTATTATTTATTGGTAAGACACTTTTCAAATCGGATACTTTTTCCTTCTTAATAAATATACATGGTTGTATGCTCTTTTGTATTTGCGCTAGAGGTAAAACGTATTTCACTAACCATTCTGATACTTTACTTTTTAAACTCTGGGAGACTGATCTCTTTTTTTTTGGAAATAGCAAACGTAACGTATTTCAGTAATGTCGTGACTACGCATTGTAACTAGTGTTCACATTCGATTAGTAATATTTTCTGTTACCGATATCACAGAGGTAATTATAGTATATTCAGGTTTAAATTTGGGATTTGTATCCCCATATTTAGGCAATAGTACGTATAGTAAATAGAGGATACCAAAAATAAAATTTTGTTTCACGAGGTCTCCATTTTTTATTGATGCACTAAAACAATCAAGTTATCTGTGTTTAGTATACTTAGTACACTTATTTTTAAGTACTGAAACAATCCTAATCGAAAATGAGACCATGTTATAACGCCTTTTCATGACGCAATCTTTCTCTTCTGTGAGTTACATGAGAACTTCTAGAGCCGATCCTCAGAAAGAAAAAAAAGAAATCAGAAATATGCTTACATCTCATTGCAGATTCATCATCATTGCAGTATAATAATCGGTTCAAATTTGACCCTTGCATGTCGTTTCCGTGACGGGGGAAGGGGGGGGATTAGCTTTAACGCGGGTAATTTCACTTCAAAAATTTAACATGAATTTGTCGATGGCACTCTTTTGCAACTCTCAACTGTATGTCGCGTTTTCACGTTGCTAATACGCGAGCCAATAGTTGGACTCCAATGTCTGGAGGACAATTGTAAGTTTCGTGGTTACACCAATGGTTTGATTTTAGAAGTTAATTACCTTCATAATTGGCTTGTCACTAAGTTGTCCCGAGGATTATATTCAAATCAACTATTGGCGTTCAATAGTTCCTTCTCCACCACTTCAAGCAGCAATAATTGAGAACTGGCGTCGTGTACGACTATATCATATGGACAGAGCTAGGTCAATTGGAGAAGCCAACTATTGCCTTCCACTCAAGGAAACCAACTGATGGCTAGCTTATTGCCGATCTGCCACCAAAGATTCTTGACATTTGGAACATCACATTTTTTTTTTCATTTTTATTTTGTTAGCCCCGTTCCGCAGCTATAGGCGATTATCGGGGATCTTGTTCTTTACATATTAATCGTTCGTTAAATTCATTGTTTGTCATTGATGGTGATATATTTCATTTGCTGTCTCATTACTTTCTTTTCATTTGAATAAACTTGATTTGTTATATGTTCTCTTATGTCGTTTTGAAACGTCACATATTAGCTTCCTACCAAAATGCTTTAGTCAGTAACATGCATTATTTGCTCAGTTAAGTAAAATTAATTAAGACTAAGTTGATGAAGGGTGCCAAATTAGGTAAGATTAAAAAAGGGGATAACATGGACAAAACACTCTCCAGAAATTATTATTATTTATTGAAGCTGAAAATAATTAGCTTATTTTTTTAAAAAGTAACCATTGTATTTATGAGTAATTCTTCAGTCTACAACTAAGTTCGACCATCGATAAAATATACCACCTNACCATTGTATTTATGAGTAATTCTTCAGTCTACAACTAAGTTCGACCATCGATAAAATATACCACCTTAATTGTATGATCCAAGACTCACGTTTTCACTTCGTGGGACGGAACATTATTTCCTATGTCGAAATACTGCATTATAAATTGTCTGCAAAAACATCATGGTTTACATTTTTCTTTCTTAACAAAGAGCCAACTCTTCGATATGAACCAAGTTAGGATACGTCACAGAATCGATTAGAGTTCTTATATCCCGATGTCACAGTACAATCTGTTATAGAACCAAAAGTATCGGACCGAAAGTATAAGAACAAAAGTTTTTACATATAGCGAATAATATGTGTTCATATTCAACACTAAAGAACGATCCAGACGCTTGCTAGCCTTACCGATCAATTAAGATTGTTATTGAGCAAACTTAACAGAACGCGGTGAAATTCGAATCAGTCACATTTTAATGTTGAGGTAACTAATTTAAACCGCACGTATAACATTTTGAAAAAGTGACAAATGATTGTGTTATTGAATAGCAAATTTACAATAATATAATCCTAGATTTGAAAAATGTCCAACAATTCCACTGAATCAAAAAAAAAAAAATTCTAATTTACGTTGTTCCCAGTCTCGCTCCCGCACGCGAAATTATCTCGGACGGGTCGCAGGTGTTGCATCATAAACAAATGTCCTGCGTTCGCAATCCACAGCAGACCCATAGATGCATACTGGGAGATGCGTCGCTGCTCCGGAACAATGTTGACCACTGAACATGAAGGTGCAATTTGCGATATGGGGACGCACGTCATGTTGTGTGACGGTGTTTGACGTACACGTGAGGTCTAGCGTAAATGTTTAGAGGACGAGAACATGAAATGTAGATCTCCGATTTACGCATTCAAGGATTATGTTCCATCCTCCTATATCTCATTCATCGAGATTATTGCGGATTAACTTAGTAATTTTGGAATAATGCCAAAATTTATCCAGTAACACAATTTGAGAGGAAAGTGACATTTTTTATGGAAAGGAATTTTGGTCACTTTAAAATGAAACAAATGTTACTTAACTAATATGGCCACGTTACAAATATTACTATACAAACGATATGGGATTACTCTGAAAAGGTGTTTCTTTACATTTCGGTATTTTGTTCAATCATAAGGACTTTCTTTCTCAAGAAGAAATTTACCAGAAATTATATTTTTCAAATGAATGTCTTCTATGCACTATAACACAATTGCTACATATCTTGTTTATATATTATTCCACGGATATAATTCTAGAATATTCTATATATATATATATA
>NNCF01131981.1:144084-164848 GCA_002313205.1 Laupala kohalensis
TTGCGATGGTTTTATTTATTCTGGTTTAAAAATAAATTCATGTTGGTTTTATCTGTTTTAAATGTAAGAGTCCAACTGGAAACATCGGCAACTAATCTAATAAAATACACTACCGTTAACTGGTGCCGTTTGCCCTTCAAAAGATACTTCCTGACTGCACCTGATCCGTAAGAATACGTAAAAGATTGCTAACATTTGACAGGAACTGTTCCCATTTTGATGTTGTTTTATTAATAATTCCTAAGAGAATATACTTGTATTACTACCCATTTTCGGAGGTAATTACTTCATGTATACGTTTCAAAGAATATATTTTATATTGGATTACGTATTATTATTGTAAATTGTGAAACCCCAGTGCAATGGTTTCTCACTAAGCTTCGAAAATTACGGCGACATAATTGATGTAACTAGGAGTAAAATTCTTCATTCGTGAAACAATATCATCGGAACAAGTTTTCTGTCAACTCGGTAGTTGAGCGACCTCAATTATTGGAGACGGTATTATGATGTAGTCCGACATTCCAGCCACCAAAGCCTTGAGGAACATTGGTGATGAGGTCTGGGGAGAAACTTCACTCAAAGTATTTGAAGGTTTAAGGAATTGAGAAAACTTCTGAATAGCACTGGGACACGAAACTCATCGCTCAATCTCTGACCTTGTTCCTTTCCTTAGGGATCCATTTCATGATTTCAATACAGCATGTTCTGATCTAATTTGGGAGATGAGGTGGCGCAGTCTTTGCCATCCCTCACCCCAACCCTCATCACTATTCACTAAGCACCCGAGTTTGATCCCAGATTCGTCAAATAGGGTGAGGATTTCAATACAATCTTTAACTCCATACGCTCTCAACAATCTAATATCACTCTTCCTCAGTTTATTCGCACAAATCAAGTTGTTAAGCAGGCTCATATCCTCAACCTATAAAAAGTATTTTTTTTAAATTGTTAAATTTATACTTGAGAGGCTTTGTATTACGGTGTACGTTGTTGGTACCATTCACAAGAATGCAATGGATCCTTGGAAGAATGTATTTATCGTTCCTAAAAATACGCGAAAGGGTAAAAGGTTCGTTTGAAATTTTTTTTTAACAAGAACATATTTACATAAAATGAACAAGAGATAACGATAAATTTTTGGATGGGGTGAACAAATGTTTACCTTTAGAAGTGGAATAGTTTACCGTGACTGCTAGTTTTAACATTTACTTTATTTAATTATTTAAATTTTAAAGTTTTAAAGTTAATGAAAAAATATAAAAATACACATAAAAGTCACTCACAAATTGGACGAAACAGTTCCGGCTTCCAGCCTTCTTCAGTCACATAGAAAATCTATACTCCACGCCCTATATAGATAATTTTAAAATACTATAAAAAACTCTGAAAAATTATTCTCAGGTTTCTAAGACTGGTTTATATTTACCTTCTTGTTCAACTTCTGTTAGTACTTTTTTATTATAAGATGGAAAAGTGATACTTTACGGTGTTACAGAAAAATCAAAGTTCCAATAAGGTATTTCTCGATTTCGATACAATGTAGGGTCACGTACACAGTCTATTTATTAAATTTGGAACATAAAGGGTGGCAAAACGTATTATAATTGCAACAGTGAGACTGCTGAAACGTTGTGATGTCCAAGAAAAATTGCCCACAAACAACGTCGAAATACATATTTCAATTAAATAATGATTCTAGACGTGAACAATTCCAATGCATATTATATATTTACTGAACACATTTCATAAGCGATACTGGAAAAAGTGTTATTTTCATCATCGTAAACTATGAGGTTTACAAGTGAATTGCAAAACTGAATTAATCTAATTCACGTCTCTCTATTGTTGTTCAGTTCCTCTGTTTAAAACCTTTTCACAAAGTATTCAAAACACATAAATTATTGTACAACAACAGCGACCAACACCTAACATTGTTGAAGAGAGTTGAGAAGTATCACCACGGAGGGGACGGTATTCGTGCTCGCGTGTGGCGTTTGCGGTCGCCCCCACGCCGAGGGATTCCCCGTGGACATTTCTCGCCACATGCCTCGCGCCGCGCTTCGCTGCTAAACAAACATTTGCGCATCGCCACCCGCCCCACAGCGTCGCGTTGCTCCTGTGGGCCACAGAGGATCGCCAATCGACTCTTGTTCGCGTTGGTGTTTGCGCGTTCGTGGCCGCCGCGGGGATGAAGGCAGCCGTGAGGCTGGTGACATGAGCAGGCAGGAGAAGGCAGAATGCGACGATCCTCAGTGGGTGATCTAGAGGTGATATCCCTACAAACAACGAACGCCCCTTAAATACAAATACAGTACTAAATCCCAAAACAAATCATTAGATTAGGTGATGCGTTGCAACTTTGTCGAAATCAAATACATTGAAAATTTAAAGTACTGTATTTGGAGAGTCATATCCCATTAAATTCCCAAAATTATTGAATATAACTAAAAAATGACAATGAAGGAGACAAAGCTATTTAAAATAATTCAAACTTACACGATTCCAAACAGCTCTACTATTTATACAAAAAATTGATACAAAACATAATTTGAGATATCGTAGGTTGTTTCATTGTGATATTATTATAATGTAATTATTATTACGATACATTTTATAAAGAAATAAATAAACTTTATTGTCCGAAAAAAGTTGCAAACTGTGTATGACCACGTGGGGGATAATATTCTAAGTTACTCTCCGGAAACAAGCAAGGGTCCATCACATCAATTCCGATCAAGGGTAATGGTGGATTTAATACTTAAGTTTTTTAAAAATGAAATGAGTATTATCAATTTATTATTCCAAAATGAATCGTAGATATAATGTACAGCCAAAATTCGAGATTAATAATAACAAAAGTATTAAATGACATTCCCGCTTATGGAAAATCTGTCACAATCCAGAGGAAAAACCGGAGAAAAACCCCGGCGGTGAGACTATTGTAAAGTAATTGTGTTTAAAAAGAGTCTGTACCAACACAATGTTGATTAATCGATGCATCAATTAACTCGTTCATCAATTCGAAAAGATGTTGTAATGCAATAATTTTACTATACATTGCTTCGGAAATCAGCAAAAATCTCCAACACATAAATGATCAAGTGTTAACATTTCTGCGTTAACACCCGCAAAGATAGATCAATGGCAGCGGAAGGAAACAGGAAATGGAATCAAGCAAAGCTCTCTTTCATAACCTTGACAATACGTCACACAGTAAATGTTGGGGGAGGGGATTTAAACATTGATTGAGTTGTATCATATCCATGATATTTTTAGATGTAAATTTATTCAATAAATTAATTTTTGAATAGAACAAATATTGCATAAACATATCTTACATACTCCTTCAGAATTTGTTACGTGCCATTGGAAAGGGAGGGTCAAGATATTTTTATATGAGGCGTGTATTAAAAATTTAAAATTTTCGCAACCTAATGTGTACACAACACTTAATAAGGATTCTTGAAGAATACGTGCGATGTATTCTGGACCCAAAGAATCACCGACAGCTGTGATCTTGTGGTAGCGTTTTCGCTTCCGCGATCTCGCTGAGCGGTAGAGAATGGGTTCAAACCTTACTCGGCCGTATTAGGTGAGGTTTTCAGCTGGGGTTTCCCTCACCTACTCCAGACAAATATCGGTTCGGTACCATAAGTTCCCCAGCAACCCAACATCTCTCCTTCCAAATTCCCTGTCCCAAGTACAACAGTTAGGTGGAAGAGGAGATCGCCAGAAGACATTAAACAAATAAACAAATAACCAGGGAAAAATTTGTTTTGAATGCCCTCAACTCTCTTGTGTGGATTGACGGCAGTGACACAGGCTAAGTGATAACGCCGAATACGATGGACTCCGCGTGGCTGATGGGACGGCGTGCCGTGGCGTGAAGATTCTAGCGAAGTAGAAGTTGACCATGGAACGAATCTGAAGTTGTGTACAAGACACCTATCAGTACAATTGAAGAGAGCAAGGTTTCACTGCAAGCTCCACGCGATGGATCGAATTGATAGACAATAGTCGATTCTTTCATTTTTTTAAATTCTGAATAGTTCAAAGAATTCTCTAGGTTGCTCATAGTACCTTAAAAGTAATTAAATTCTTGAAATATATACAGCGGGAAAAAATAATTTTTCCGATTTAAAAACTTTTACTACTAACGGAAATCTTTATACATTTTTTATAAATTTTAACTGCACGTATAAAAATACATATTTTAAAGCTCTTTTGGAGTCTACGAGGGTGTATGATATTTCGTTGTTTTCGAAGCATACGGAATGGCTATTACAGATGAAAGGAAGTCCTGGTAAATATGTAGGGATAACAAATTGTCTTCCGGTCATCTGAAAATCATCACAAAAGTAAACTAAATTCATCTAGAAATAGCATTTCATCTTTTCCAACTATCTAAAAACCTAACATAATAAGTTTAGTGATTTTCACATAATTTTATTGAGGAATTAAAAGAGATTTCGACATTTTATTAGCAAAGAGAAAATTTTCTCCACAAAAAATCAAGCGCTTCTGTTCATGAAGGAAATTAAACGTTATGTCGTGAAGATATTGCTAAGTTGCTGATATGTATTGCAAGAGTGGTTGGCCAAGATGTGTGGCTTGAGAAAACGAGTGAAGACATACGAGGGAATGTAAACCAATTGTATAAACTGGGTCAGGGAGACGCAGAGAGTGCTGAGCTGGGTCGGGAGGCGGTGACGTCACAGTCAATGGTCATATTTAAGAGAGGGATCTCAAGAGTCGATCTCTCACACACACGCTACCAAGAGACGTCAGAAGGCATCGACTTACGAGGGTCATGTCGAGCACCGAAGGAGGGACGCCGACCTTAGGCAGCTGAACGCTCTTCGAAGCCTGACCGAACCTGGACGACTGACCGCCGCCGCTTCACCGCCGGACCATGTTCGCTCGACCGGCTCAGCTCTCTCGCTCTCTGACCAGCCATGCCACCTTAAACACCGAGTGTGAGTAAAACAGCATAAACCCAAAATGCATTTTGATTGACTCACGGCTAGGACTCCCGACCACCCTCTTATCCTCCCCTCTAGTGTGATGATCCCCGCGCGGGCTTCGATACTCGGCCAGCCTTTAGAGGCCGTGTGGAGGCTCACCACAGTTACAAGAATGTTTTTCAACCTGTTCTTTCGTTGGTTGATATTATTACAACCCTTTCACTTCACAAGCACATGGAAGCTGGAATACAAATAATAGTTATTTGAAAGTTATATTGTAGATAAGAATTATTGGTGAATACTTAATACGATTTCTGTTTGTGGTCTCCACGACTGCCAAGTTTATGCTCAAACATGTCTGTATAGTAATATATTCAAGGAACAATTCAATGAGATCAACACGAGAATACGAATTAATAATTGTCTTATTTATAGCGAAGTTCAATACCTGAGATTTGCTGTTCCACACAAACACATGACTTGAGTGAAGGAATTGGGAAGCAGAAATGTAAGGTACCAAACTGACATTTGTTTGGAATGGGCGAGGGAAAACTACAACTAAAAACCAATCGAGTGAGGGTTAGAACCCGCAATCTCCCGTTCGGCAACACAATGAATGCGGAGGAACCACCTCCAATCCGTAATGAACTTTCATACAGGATAAATACCTGTTGGTTAGAAGAAGTATTCTTTTAATTAAGTAAACCTTCATATATTAACGTATTATTACAAATAATAAACCAGTATAAGTTCTTTCATACGCAATCATGTTCATATTCTATCAATTATAATATTTTAGAACTTGAAGTCACGTCGAAACTTTTGAATCCAATTTTCAAACCTTTAAAATACTCTCCATAATATGAAAAAAGTAAAAATCTCGTGAAAAAATAAACGTAACATTTGTTTTTATGGAAAGACTCAAGAGTTTTTCCAAAGGGAAATCAAGAAAAATGAGACCATTACCAGCACTGTCTCAGTACTCTGTTCAAACCGTCTGCGTTCTGTCGCCTTTATAGCTTCTTTTAACTGAAGTGTCTATCTTCCTCAGCTCCTAAAGTGAAGCTTAAACGTTCCATTTTATCAACGGTGGCTGTTTTCTGTCTCAGAGGAATATGAGGAAATTAGTAGGTATTGACGAAATGTCTCTCGAAGATTAATAGTAAAGGAGACTAGCAGATGCAGGAAAGAGCAATTTGAGAATTAGTGAAAATGGATACCGACGAACGAGTAGAGTACTATAATTTCTTATAAATTCAGAGGGTGAAAATTGGCCTTGTAATTTTCGCTCCAAATTATCTCCCGAGTCGTAAGTATAACGTTGGATGCATTTTCAAATTAAAGGGAGAATATATTGGCAGTTGGCCGTATTCATTCACGCAAGTAGTCAGATCAAGCGTAATTGCGTTTAAAAAATTAAAAATTCAATATAATTGATAGAGATATTTGTCAGTAACTATTTGTTAGTTTAATTTATTTTAAGTTCCTTTAAGTAAAGTTGTGAATTGTTTTTACTTGTTGGTTCATCTATTCATTTCATTAACTCAAGTTCATAAAATTTTATTCATTTTTAAATAAAGAATAATGTTTATAGTAAGCGGATGGAAATGGTTCGTCTTTTATATAAATCTATAGTTTTATTCCGAGCAAACCATAAATTTGCATTCTTGACCTTCAAAACGAAATTAAGAACAGATTTTTCCGCGAGATTCCGAAAAGCAATCATATCCTTTAAAGTTGTATTAATATTAGAACTATTTAATTAATATTAGTAATGAGTTATTGTTGTTGGATAAATAATATTTAACACGAATTATTTAAGATTTTCAAATTTACGCCAAAAATAGTTTTATTTACTTAAATTTCGAGTATTTAACTTGAATTTGAAAACGGGACTAATCTTCAAGGCATGTCTTAACCCTGAATTATTTGTAGTTGGAATTGGTTGGAATGAGAAATTTACATTGGAAGTTGAAGAAGAAAAGAGCATCGACACTAGCGATGCCTCTCATGGTTAATGGCAAAATATGTTCTTTCAGTTCAATGAATTCATTTTCTTTTCGTAGTCTCCATCAATGTCCAGGAAAAGAGCTCTTTGAAGGCGTAGCACTGCTGAAGATGCATAGACTGACGGCAACATAAGGAGAGTGAATTTGAAGCGTGAACTGGTGAGATTGTAGATGTTAAGTGCACACTTCCAAATGAAAGATGAAAGATAAAAGGGGATCTTTCAGAGGGCGCCATGATTAACTGTTGCGCCACGCGGTGAAAGATATTCGGAGTGTACCCCTAATTAGGGGTACATAGGGCATTGAAAATTGCGCCCCAGCCTCTTTTCGAGGGGTAGCAGCCGGTCTTGGGTGGTCACACAATATAAACAGATATGCGTCTTCTTCCGTCATAAAACACAGAAGATAACAATAAACAAAGTTTATCTTTGCAAATAAGGTTAAACAAATAAATCTGGCATTTTTAGATCACTACATTTTGAAAATAGGATTACCAGTTTTTTAAAAATTATGTATTGAAAATTGTTTTAATAAAAGGGGACGTGATGGGAGAAATTGTCAAACGAATAAGGTTTGCTGAAACTGAAAATTAAAATACATATTTCTTCACCTGGCCGAACTGTTTGACATTTTGATATAATGAACACAAGGAGAGGGTATAGTTTTGCTTAGTAACAATAATAACTTTATTGACTTTAACAACTACAAGCTGTGTATCAAATGTAAATAATACAATAATTGTAAAAAGTAATGAGATAAATAATAAATAATATAATACAATTTTATGAAACAAGTTAGTTGTATCTTAGGCCTACACGGACAAATAATTCATTGAGTGAGGCGTAACATTCATGGTGGCCGAGAAGGGAACCTTCGACCGCGAGGTACAATTGTTGAGGGAGATTAACAGCGAGGCGCAACTGTCATATCCCGCTCGTAAATACTGTATAAGAAACCAAAACTTAAGACTGGTTCACATGTCCGTCGAACACCGGCGTTCGTGGTAGCCAAAAATCGCAGACTCGCTGTAATATATCGCAGTCTATTGCAGCGCACCCGAACATTGTTGTGCTTTGTGGTAGTGGTGCCGTCTGCTTCACATAGTGATGCGATTCGTAGACGCGTTTTTCCTATCGCAGATCGTCGCAGTGCATCGCACTGCCGCCTAGCTTGGCTCCGTTTGCATGCGACGAGCCCAGTCACGAAGTTTATTTAGAGGAGTTTCGCGTGTGGTTATTTTCGCGTGACTGTTTATTTCCAGACGTTTAATTGTTAACTGTTTGTTAGTTACATTTGTTTGTTACCAATTTTTATTAACTAATGGTTCGAAATGACAGATTTTGAAACGGAGATATTCATTATCGAGGTGGAAATCAGACTTGCGCTATGGGATTCAGAATCCCCAGCCTACAGTAACTTCATATCACAAAAGTTTACATAAGTATTCTTACATCAGTAACTTTACATCAGTTTTCGTCATAAGGTCGTAAGTCTACAGTAACGAATACAAGAAAAACAACGCATGGGTCTAATGTTCCCTGAATACCTTCTGAATAAAACCTCTGAAAGTTTGCACAAATTTAAGTATTTATTTCAGTTAAAGTATTACATTATATTTTAATTACTGAGATGAACAATTGTATTATATGCTAAAGTAAATCACATTTTAGCTCATCCAAACATCCTAGTTCAATTTAAATGAAAATTTATTTCATAAAAACACCCGCATTCCACAACACAAAACACGTTTAGCGCTCTATGAATAAATAAGTGGTTTATTGGAAGAATATCAGTTGTATAAAAGTTGTTACTTCACAATATTTATATGGGTATCCTGATGTCATTGCATTGCTTTTGAACGTGGGTATGGGAGCGCCAGGGGCATAGGGAAACAATGAAAACGCACGGTATTAAGGGCACAAATTGAAATGTTTCAAACGGAGGGCGTGAGATGAGACCTCGACTCTATCATATCCAATTACAGATTAGATAACTCAGTCGCTGGGTCTCGTTACACATCTCTGCGATTACCAGCGTCAACACAATGTGAACCATTGAATGCGGTATCTCGAACGGCGGCGTAAAACGGACATGTGAAACCGCCCTTATATAAAAAAAATGAATGTGTTGTGTTTAATTTTTGTCTAGTATTATATATAACTTTGAAAGAGGTAGAGAGAACAATTTGTCATATTAGATCAATTGAAGAGAAAAAGTAATCACATTCCGGAAAAGCAATCCACAATTTTAGAATTGTTCAGGTTTCAATTTTTCATTCTCACTAATTCCATCCATTTTGTTTAATAGGGAGCGATTTCTCTCTAGTAAGCGTGTGTGTTGTAATGGATGAACTATTATTCTTTCATATCTTCCTTTAACTTCGTTCCTCCTTTTTCTCATTCTTCTCTTACCTGATTCCATATTATACGTAGTGAACTCTTGATAACTTACTTGTAAGCACTTGGCATATCAATTATAGTCATATAAACGCAATAATGTCCCGTTTATCGTTAAACGCGATTATGTATGATATAAATAGGGGAAAGGTCCAATGAATTGGGAAATACGTGGATAGAATTTATGACAATTATACTTTGAAGGGATGGACTTATTAATAAGAATAACATACGCACAGACCGAACTCGTGGAGTATGGTTTCGTATATTTTGGAAGAAATTAAAAGGAATCTTATAACAATTTATTATTCAATGTTGGTATACCTTTTCACCAAACTACTCAACAAAATGAACTCTTTGGAATTCCACAATCCTATTATGAAATCGATCGTGTAACTTACAAAAAAAATTTCGACGTACATATATACATTTGATAATCTGCACATTCGTGCATAAAATATTTAATTTTTAACGGATACGTTTATTATTCCTCAGATTTCATTATGTACCTCTATGATGATGACATTTATCTTAAATTTTTACGAGCCAGATAAGATTAAGTAAGTTCATTTGTCATTTCAGAGTCATCTACGTTTTTAATTACCTTCTTTTGGGTCATTAATTGCTTAATTTGTATGTCCAGTCTCATTAAATAAACGAAACAGTTTCAATATTGAACGCTTTAAAAAGGGTGAAAGAATGGTGCAGGCATTTTTGTTACATACAAACAAGTGTCACGTACATTCCTGATATCTCCGTCTCCTTCGCCTTTATTAATCTCGTGCTAGACAGGGTCGGCGTAGATGGGGATGGTAGATAGGGTATATTCCTGATATGAAAAGCAATTTTTAGATTAAATACAATGAATATTAACAAGGGAACTAGCAATTTTAATTTCGGAACAAGAAAAAAGATCACTTTGAGATGTAAATATATTGAATTTATAAAACACATATTTCGTTTTTTCTTCACTGTTACTGAACTGTAAGTTTGGGAATTGACTAGGGTAGTGAATTTTACGCAACTTGTTTCCCGTATATCCGTTGTCCGTAGAATGCTGAAAGCGAAATATTATTGGTTTTTTTCACTACTTCACAAAAAAGAATGTTTTTAGTTAACGAGAGAATTCATTTCATGACAACTCAAAATTCATTTACGAACTTTTTAACATTGGGAAAGTTCTTCTAGCTGCAACAACTACATCTTGATCAACATCCTTGTAGTACAATAAACTTTCGAAACAATACATTTGGAATGGTTTCCAAAATTTCTCAATGTTATTGCGAAGTTCAGAACGCACAAAGCCCGCTTCGTATGTAAGACTGTAAGCAATACAACTGAGTTCATCAGCTTCCTTTTCAGGAACTCTGCGACCAAAGAAGAAAGGAATGCAAAAGACAGAGGAGAAAATGAAATTAAAGTTCCGTTTTCAGTTCTCGCCTTTCGAAAATGCCATTGTATGATGAGAGCACACACACACTATATACATGCATATAATGCATCCTTGTCCTTTGTCTAAAAGAAGATTTTCTTTTACTGAAAACTGGAGAATGCATACTTCTGGTATATATCCTTCATAACATTGAAACAAAACAATTGTTTATATTAACAGAGTAAAGAATATTATACATATTACTTAAAACAATTTTTTAAAATACCAAGTGAATAAATATTTTCATCGTATGTCATGAGTATTAAATCAATTTAGTGGTATTTTAAGGTTGAAATAAAATTTTGATTCTACATAGAAAGTAACATAACGAGAAAAAAAAGGATTTTATTTAGGTTACGATAATAACAGACCAGATCGAATTTATTATAATTAAACCGACACAATTTGCCTGATTATCGATGTAGTTGTACCAAATAATGCCAACATATTGTCTTATTGTTTGGCTTACAGACTACGAAATGAGACAGAAAACAAATATTGGGAAATTGTGGAAGTCTCTAAGGGCATTAGGAATCAAGAAAAAGAAAACGGGCAGTCGGGATATAAATATTAGACTCGACATGTTGCATTAGCATTTTATTTCTCCATGTTTACGTATGTCTACTGACGTGAAAGAGCGACAGCTTCATGACAACTTTTGTACAGACCGAGACGATGACAAAAAATCTTTTTCAGACATATAACTCCTGCAAAAGTACATAATTCCATCAAAGGAATAAAAACAAATGCAATTGGCTCAGATCTCATCGACATTAGAATGATTAACCCGTTATTACAAATTTTATTACCGTATCTAACTGACATATTTAACTGTTCCTTACAATCTTGTTCATATCCTTCTCAGTGGAAAAGCTCCATTATCCTACTGTTACCTCAAAAGAATCTCGCAACAAATTCTGCAGACTACCAACCCATTAGCATCTTGCCCACTATCTCAAAAATGAATTCCTTGCTCACCAACAGATATGCGACCATCTGAAAGATCACGAACTACTAGACAGACATCAGTCAGGTTTTTGAAGAGGGCACAGTACGAAAACTGCCCTGCTTAAAGTAACTGACGATATTAGACGAGAAATGGACAGAAAAAAATGATCATTTTAGTTTTATTAGACTTCAGAAAGACCTTTGACAGCGTCGACATAGACATTCTTATACCCAAACTACACACCTTTCATTTTTCTGACTGTGTTTTAAGATGGGTTTCTTAACACTTAGTAATCGTAAATCTTGTGTTTCACACGGAGAAAATCCTCTTGGAGACTGTCAACTGTAAGTTTGCCTCAAGGCTCTATTTTGGGACCATTACTCTTTTCTATGTATATAAACGACGTTCCGACAACCCTTAATCATACTTCTCATCACTTGTATGCAGACGACCTATAACTATATATCAACTTTAATCTAGACGAAGTAACTACAGCAATAGTAAATATTAATAATGAATTAAAATCTTTATCTCAGTGAGTAGAAAATTGTGGACTGAAAATAAATCCAGAAAAATACCAGGTAATACTATTAGGATACCCTAAACTTTTACAAAACATTAACAAGAATAAATTACCACCAATAGAATTGAATAAAGTAACCATACCGTTCTCATCAACGGTAAGGAATCTTGTGATAATTATGGATGAAACATTGTCTTGGTCAGACCAAACTATATCATCCTCTTAAAAAGTTTTTTCAACGATACAGTCTCTCTCCAAATTTAAATAATTTCTCCCAACAAATGAAAATAAAATTAATTAATAATCTCTTTATGCCCTATCTAGATTATTGTGATGTAGTTTTCTGCGACCTAGGTTCAGGTTTAGCAAACCATCTTCAAGTAGCCCAAAATGCCTGCGTGAAATTCGTATGCAATCTAAAGTATGCATATGCTCTGTCTCCTTTACCGTATTCTGTCAACGGCTGAACCCTCGTATATCTTCTCTTTCTTCACTAATCTTCTCATCATTGCAGCAATACTCGTGCACAAGGTGGTACCTCATTTGTTCTTCCTATTCACATAACTTCGATTTTCACTCACTCTTTTTTCGTTTCAGCAGCCCGAGAGTGGGATCTGTTACCTGAGAACGTCAGATCATTGTCGAGGCCTAGGATGTTCAGAGAGAGTTGTGCCAAAATATTCATCTCTAATTAAATCAATTATCATTTTCAGTGTGATTTCTTTTCTTTCTATATTCCTTTTTTCTATGTTTCTTTTATGTTTTACGTATTTTAACTTTATTTTATGTACTATGTATGAGTATTTTTGCCTCTTGTCTCACTTTATTGTGTTTTCATGTTTATATTTATTTCATTGTATTGATATGTATGTATATGATTGTTGATTGGGTGTAAGAGAGGGTCTAATAGCCCTAACACTGCCAAACAAAATAAAATATTATTATTATTACCAACTCTAATGACTCAAAAAAATTGAAACATAAAATTTTCAAGAGTAATCACGTATTATGACAACATTAACGACGCAAACTTGTTTTTTGGGTAACTATATTTATTAAAAATAAATAAATGGTACGATAGATGTATTAAAGTTTTATCCTCTCTCAATATCGCAATGGAAAGACTGGGAGTCACAATTCTTTTTCTATATGTGTCATCAATTTTTGGTGCGGTCACTCTTGATAAATAGACACTCATAAAATCCATGTAGATTCATTTTTTCTCACAAAAATACATGATCAAATATAGGCGAGATATAAGGAATAGCGTAGCTTGCTCACTTGCGGCAGCGTGCCGTAAGAAAATATCATCTTTAAATTCTCTGGGGAAATTGAGAGATATTGCTGAAGACTTAGAAAAGGAAAACTCGATTTTCAAGATGCAAGTTGAATAGAAAGTGAAAGCAACGCGAATGTAATAAACGTTTTAGGGGAAAAAACGCATTGTAGTTCCAATGCTTTCTCAATATTTTCATTTCCCGATACAAATTGTACATGAATTGTTTTTTGTTCCATGAATTCCAGCAATGCGTAATAATTATCTGAACTCAAAATTGTGAGAATGACTTCTACATCCATCTGCTATGGGAAAATTTTCTTGTAAATAAAGCTCAACGTAGGAAGATATTTTTTTCTGCGTATTCCTGTCTTCTGTAAATGCAATGCGACTATACAGAGAACCCACCATTCGAAATAATGTCTTGAAAAATTAAACCGTAGGAATTTTTAATAACTTCTTTTCTGATTGGAAAGTTTTCTAGGAAAAAGGCAGCTTTCATATAACAGAAATAAACTGTTTTAGTGTCTTAAGATATGCAAAACTTTTAAAAAGATACAAATTCCATTAAAAAGATATTGAAAACGGTTTTAACATTTAAAGAATACTACCGTGAACACAATAACTATATTAACACTATTAAACTTTTCGAATCTCATAGGCTTCGGTACATATAATAGATAAAAGTGTAATTAATTTAATTCAAATTAAATGATTAAGTTTCATACTTAGAAAGATTGATAAATAGATTTACCATAGTATCCATTTTGGTTTAATTTGTACGAGTAGTGAAGAAGCTTTGGATTAATCATTTTCTAAGAGGTGAGTTGACTAATTATGCAGGAAAATGCACTAATTGCACAGAGTACCCATGAAGACCCTAGAAAGTTTTCTTAAATAGCGCACAGACCGACATTTCGGTCACTGACAATAAGCTGATAAATAAAGAGATCAAACAATTTTTGATAGAATATCATAGATCTTCCGAGACTGTTATGACAGCGCCTTTGACCCTTCCTATTCCCTATATAAAGGTCCTTTCTATCGTAGCGCATGTCTAAATTCACCTTTTTTGTGATGTCAAGGGTAGGCTTCGCATAATTTGCGACGTACAGACGTAAATCTTTCATGCCATCACTACTTATTTTCGTTCATAATACAAATAAGAATTGTAGCAATAACCTCTGGTTCCACACCACCCATAGCATATAAGTCACTCGATTCTACGAATCCCCATCTAAAGGTTGGTCGGATTTCTGCGCAATTGAGGAAACCTCTGGTGATAATCTGGAGTGGCCCTGGTCAATTGATGCAATCCCTTCTACCTGACCCAGGAAATTCGGTGCAATTTATGTCCGACCAATGCATCTTATACTCTGTGTAACAATAATAATTTTAAACATGTAAAGGTACTCATTTGGTGTCAGATATTATTGACATACATTTCTAAAAATATTTTGCTTATATTTAACCTTTCTAACATTTATATGGGTAGTACAGATCTCCAAACGCGTGAAACATAATAACATTCGAAATGAGAAGACCAATTGAAAAATCTTGTTTTATTTGGAAATATTGTTGATAATTCCAAATAGTTTACAATGCGTGCTACTTCTCTTTCTTCTGGAGTTACTCCCAATAAATTTCCTACTTAAGAATAAACAATCGAGAAATGTATTGTAGTTGTTCCTTTCTCATGATGTGAATTGATTTTAGAACTATTATTTTCATGAATCTACTCGGGTTTAGCCGCAAATACTGCGAGACTTTGCATCTGCGTCACATTTTACGAATAAGCTCTTGCAGTTACCCGACACAGCCACCTGCGTTCTTTCCAATATCCATTTCCCATTTTAGAAAAATGTCTTCCAATAAATCGAACTAAAAGTCTATTCTGGAAGTGAGTTTCATACTTCTTACGTTGGTTTTATCAGAATGAATTTCTGAGACGAAAACAAATGCGCAATTTCAACAAATGATACTTCTACATTCTGGTATTACGATAACCTCATAATAATGAATATTTCATAGTAATATTTTTATCTACGAAATTCAATTTACGTAGTGTTCTCGAGTAGGAGTAGATCACAAAAAGAGAAATATAACTCAGTTAAAGCGTTACCACCCTTTCCAGACAGAATTGTCCCAGAGAAGAAAAGTGAATCTGTTCTAGTTTCTAAATTTTTTTGTGAGTCTCTCGGGTTCGTCAACGTCACGGGCATTAGAGCCCTTGCAGGAGGGGAAAATGCAGTTTCGCACCATAAGGAAGAGACGTCGCGACTCTTCCCCGTGTGTAGGAATCGTCGAATATCTCGACCATACCCACTAAAAAGACCCTCCTTACTTAAACAAATATCTAATTACAAATATGAGAAGAAAGAAAAAGAAAAAAGTTGCCCAATACATTATATCAAAAGTAAAAAGTATTCTGAAAATTATAATTTTCAAACTACGGAAAGGAGTCTAAAAGGAAAGAAGAAAGGGAAGGTGAAAGAAGAATGCAAATGTAAACCCTCCCGATAAATTGTGGGAGGACCCCCTATCTACTTATAAAATTCAATAGTTTATTAACATCATCCGCACTGTCAGAGAAGAGCTACACTTCTCACAAACGTGTTCATCAACAAGTAGCAAGAGATACCGATGAGTGAGAGGACAATGTCCTATGCGCAGGCGGGTCAGTAAGACCTCCTCGCGCCTGACTGACCTACAGGAACTGCTCCATGACTTAACAGAGGATTTGATAAGTCGGAGCTTATTACCTTCAACACCCAACCACTCATTGTTCCATTCCCTCAGAATCCTTGTCTTGGTGGAATTTAGGAGATCACTTTTTGGAATCGTGAAGAAATCCACGCGATTCTTGAGGCATGCCGTCTTTGCGATAATGTCTGCTTCCTCATTTCCTCTGATTCACACGTATCTGGGAATCCAGCAAAACATTATTTTCTTTCCATCACTTTGGAGCGAGAAAAGAACATCCTAAATGTTCTGGATCAGCTTATCAGCTGGATACATAGTCTGGATTGCTTGAAGGGCACTTAGAGAATCAGAACAAATCAGGAAATGTGATCCGCGGGAGCTCTTAATGCTCTTAATAAGGTGTAGCACTGAGCGGTGTAAACGCTGCACAGGTCGCCAAGACGGTAGCCACAGCTCTTATGGGGAAAAATCACGGAGAAGCCGACACCATCAGCCTGCTTCGACCCGCCGGTCAACAAAGGGATATGGACCCGGTGTTTGTCGAGGATTAGGTGGAAGTATACCCTCAACATCGGATCTGGAGTGTTCTTCTTGTCATGATGCAAAAGATCGATATTAATCTTCGGCTTGTGCACTTACTGAAACCTTGATTTAAAACATTAGGAGTGCGAATAATCAAGATTTTCAAAATTTGTTTGGAGCGATATCCAAATGGTTTGGTTGCTCTCGGTCTATTGTTGTAGAAACGGATGGAAGAAGAGGAAGGATGAAATACTGCATTGTGTACCAGATTGTCGGGTAAAGGAAGCACGTGACAAATGTGTCGCAGCATGAGGAGTTGCCGCCAGAGGTAAAGAGATGGTTAGCCACTATCGGCATACAAACTCGGAAAGGGACTAGTGCGGTAGGCTTTCTTGACTAGTCGGATATCTGCATGATGGACACCATCCAACTTTCTTAAATAGCTTGTACGAGCAGAGCTATATACAACACAGCCATAATCGAGCCGAGATCTTATGAATGCTCGATAAAACTGGAGCAAGGAGGAGCGATCAGCGCCACATTCCCTGCTACTCAGGCAATTCAATAGATTCAGAGATTTTAATGTTCTTGCTCTTAGGTCTGTTAGATGTTCAATCCAATTCAAAGATTAGACCTAAGAATTTCACAAAAGGATAGAATTTGAGAACGTTGTTCCCCAGGGAGAGGTGAGGTTCTGCCAGAAGGTTCTGTTTTCGCTCTTAGGTCTGTCAGATGTTGAATCCAATTCAGTATCTGATGAAAAATTAAACCCAAAAATTTTACAGGAAAGAATTTTAGAACATAGTTCCCTAGGGTGAGATGAGGTTCTGCCAGAAGTTATGGTCTCGCGTGGTGTCACCATATGTGAAGCTGATGTATCCCCGCAGAGAGGGAGAGTATTCTGGTAGAACGTGTGTCTGTTGCAGGCAAATACAGATCGGATTGCGACGCGCTAAGAACTGTATCTCTTCACGATGAGTTCTATAGCTATTAAGGTTCCACTGAAGTATGGAAGTCATTACGATATGAAACCATCTGGGTCGGACTCCTGACTGTGCATTTCCGCGTCATCGTCGGACAATGCACAATCCGAATTGGAGGATGGAAGAACAGAGGCGTTCTTTTTACGTCTCCGCGACTTCTTGGACGATGTTTTTTTAATAAAATCAGCAAGGTTCAGGGATCTATCCCTGGAACCATGCTTTTTATGTTACGTGGTACTTGACGTGGCACGTTTCACACTGCTGGACGTAGATGGACGGGGTTGCTGTGATGCTGATGGACGAGTTTGAACTGACGTGTTGGGAGTTGGATTCCTCTTTGTTGAAGACTGAGTGCTGGTTCATGGAGTAACTGTCTTCTCTGTATGAACGTGTTTCTTTCCACATTTGCACTGATAGGTACACGTTGATTCCGTGGGCATGTCAGCCTCAATGGAAATGAACTTCTTCTGCACGGTTATCTTAGCAGCGGTGGAGTAGCTTGTTGAAAATACAGGGTACGCGACCCTATACTTCTTGCGAGCATATGAAATTTTCTCCAGGGTCTTAATATCATGCACTTTCTTCTATTCGAGAAAGGCGACGTACTCTCTACTCCATAGCGGGTGGCTGCCTGAGCAATAAATACACATAGCAGGCACCCGGCACAGAACGCCGGGTTAGTGTTCCACCTTCCCGCACTGGCCACAAGTAGCATGGCCCTTACATGATATTGTTGTATGGCCAAATCTCTGGCACTTGAAACATCGCAGAGGATTTGGAATGAAGGGACGCGCCGGCAGGTTAAGTCATCCAGCTTTTAGATCTTTCGGTAGCTGCTAACAGTCAAAAGTCACTATGAAGGAACTGATCTTCTTCAGAACACCATTAACCTTCCTCAAGATTTGGCTGACCTCAACCACGTGGTCAGCCTCCCATTCTGTAACAAATTCGTCAGTCGACATATCCATAATGTTCCTGTAACTTACGACTTTCTTGCTGCGATTAAGCGCAGCATGAAGCTCGAACTTCACAGGGAACTCTCCCAGCAATTGACAATTTAGAAGGGTCGACGCTTGTTTGCTGGACTTCGTTTCCAACAACATCGAACCGTTCCGTAATTGTCCATAGATTTTAACGTCCGTTAAATACCTTCGATTCCTTTGTAAATGTAGAAAGGTGAAATTTTCTCGAGGGATCCTTCCACACTCATGACAAAAACATTCTGACGTTGAATGTTCTGTTTCTTTATATTTTTTCTTCTGAAGTGGGAGGACTGTGAACCTTCGGACGCTTGGAAGACGTTTGAGTGTGTGAATCCTCTTGCGGTCCACCCGCTCCGCAAAGTGACGCGTTATTTTCCACGTGTATGGATTTATTTCATTCCCGTGTTCCCCACCCACCACGGAGTCCAACAACGGGATACCCCACTGAGGTGCCAGGGTTGACACTGGGATATTGCGGGGGTACGCAGGGTTATTTAATCAGGGTAGGTCCAACGCCGCGGACCAACGGGAAGGACAGCCTGTGCCCCCCTCACCCTGGAGTTCAGTCGAAGACCCAGTCCGAACCGATTGGTCGGGGGTGGGTTCGCCCCCGATCGCCCGTGTAGAAGAGGCCGAGGCCAAAGCAAGCGTATTAGATGATGTAAACCTTTCTAGGGTTGCATAGACCCCTCAACTCACCAGGACACCCATTCCCTCTGACACGGGTCGCCATGCGCGGCAAACACATGGGTGAGCGTTCAGCACACAGAGAAGGCCAGTAAAGAAGATAAAAGCGATAAATGTGAAAAACTAGGAATACAGGAGAAAAGAAAAGTAAAAGAAAAGAATTGAGTGTCTTCTTTGTATCCCATCGTCTGGACGTGGACCGACTCACTTCGACGGCTCTCATTTCTAAAATTTCTCTCAAATAATCTAGGACGAAGTTGTGGGAAGAACTACCAGGTCTACCTTGACACCCCTGTTGAACAAAATGATAATGTACAAATAGTATTGGAATTTAATTTAACAAGTTGTGTCAAAATTTATTCTATAATGTTTAAAAAAATTTAAGTAATTGTAAATCACATTGCGATATTTTTGTAATTGTAAATCATATATTCACTCAACTATATATTTTTTCTAATAAAAAACTAGAATAATGTTTTGATGTGATGAGAGAAAACAGTCGTAAATGGAGGTCAATCGGTATTGGAGCTGGTTGATATGAGGAAATTTTATGCAGAATGATTATATGTTCTGTTCTTATTTTTTTCTCAATGTTTTCATGATTTTTTACTATGCTAGATGATTTGGTTTAGCTCTTTTCTAGTTGACATATTACAACCTTGTTGGCGTACATGCTGTACTATTTGACTGCAATTAAGTATTGCCTAATGAATTATCTAATAATATAAAGTACACTACTTGGGAGCTCCAAGTATTTGCACATTCGTATTAAGAACTGGTTTTATTCTTTAAAAAGTGTGGAACTGCTTTTTTCTTCTTCTCGAAAATATTCGAATAATTAATTGGTGAGGTAAAGTTCGTTAACTGAGTGATAAAGAGCTGTGTTGAGGTGTACAAAAATGTGAATTTCACGCATTTCGTAACCAATGATCTCCGTAGTTCGTATCAACATTGAAAATTTATGTACTTAACACTCGCCAATGACCAACATTAGCTCCATATTACGATTCACCTGCTGGAGGCTGGTGAACAATCAATAACTGTGAACGTTTTTTGGTTCTAAAAGTTATTAATCCCTCTGTTCTGTTTCAAGCTGAACCGGAGTTCAAGTGTTAGTGCATTGTATCTAACCATCAAGATGCTTTGAATAATATGAGCAGGATGTAACACTCTTAAAGTTCCTGCAATTATTAGGCGAATTTCTGTGGATATTATCTAGCTGTTTTTGAAATACTCGAAAGAGTTACATACACTTCAAGAAATGATGGATCAAATGTGTATATATATATATATATATATATATATATATATATATATATATATATATATATATA
>NNCF01131987.1:19160-62801 GCA_002313205.1 Laupala kohalensis
ACCGTACAATAAGAGGACCGCTCATTGGTGAATAAAGAGCTGCTGCGATTTAACCAATGCCAGGCCATGCTTTACTGTTATCATTTTCTCTGTTATGTTTATGTTTGTTGTAGAACGCGTTGCGTAATAATAGAATTTCATCACATTTTTTGCAACATTTCTCAAAACAAGCACACTTTGTCACAAAAAAAATTAGTTTTAAAATAAAACGTCATACGATTCTTGAAACCTTTGTTTTAGCTACCGTTGAAACCTTTCGCAGTAATTGTTCCTTGGACAACGCTTTCAGCATCCACATGTTCTTTTAATTCTTTTAGTCACTGCGTGTGTTTTAGCATCTTCCAAACTGACTGCAGAAAAAGAAAATTAAATTACTTAAATATTTTCAAATGGTTTGACCCCTTAATATTTTGATGTTCCGTATGGTTACTTTCTCGACACAAGACATTAATACTCATATTATACTTCATAGTAATTATAAAGAGAATTATTTTGTATTTAATAATAAGTCAATGAGGAAAATTATTCATCAAACATGAATCCAACGCCGTCTAGGCTCTACAACGAGGCATTTGGAGAATCACATCACCATTTCATTGCGGCAACTCATCTAGATTTCACTTAGCTCTCAGTTGTGTATCATTTTAATTCTTTATTTTAATGGTTTATTTTTCTAGTTGGAATTTATGTTATTAAATTATGTTATTGACACGTCTATCTGTTAACTCCCATTTCATCCATCTTCATATTTTTTTGGCCCTTCGAAACCTCTTATCGCAACACTCAAATGTACGTGAATTTTCCCTTAATTTCTTTACAAGTTCTTTACTGATATTTAATTTTACATCTGTATTCAACGTGTGCGAAAGAGTAAACAACAATGAAATTTACTAACGAAAATTTGCTCCTATAAGCTAATTCTTACCTCAGTCAGCTAGGTTCTGATTTCATTGTATCTTCATTATTAAATTGAATGATACATAAATGTTTTAATTAAATTGTTTCTAAAAAAATAAAACATTATAAATATATTTTGTATATTTAAGATAATGTAAGCAGTGATGGATTAATGTTTCCTCTTGACCACCCAAAAATATTTTCATATAAAGATAACATTATAAGAAATTTCATTAAGTTCTAATCATAAACTACTTTTCTGTGTGTTTCCAAGGGGAAAAAAATTCTAAAATAGTTTGATCCTAAAAAATACGTGATAAAAATATTTTGTTAAAGAAATATTATGTGTAAACGTTGGGCTAATATTGATACTAACTAGTGGTGCAAAACCATTGCACATACTTTCACACGTATGTAATATAAAATATTTTAAAGTGAAAATTTGTAATTCAATGTATATTTTTTAATGTTCTGATTACAGTTTGTCGGTAGAAAAAACAGGTCGTTTTATATTTATTATTGTGCATTTTGCTTGATTTGTCGTACAAGGACGTCTCCTCTAAGCAACATTTAGCATTCAGGACTGTACTCGCGAGGACGTCACCAAACCACACCATCTGCTCCCCCAACTTGGGCAATAACCACCCTGCTAGCATTCGCCTACTCCCTTCTCCCAGTTGCTATTCGCGACGAAAAAGGAGGAAAGGATATTCCAGGATGTGCCAGTAGCCGTGTCCTGTCTCTTATTAGCTCTTCTGTTACAATAACGCCGAGAAAAGTCACCCTCTCGAGTCTCGGCGGAGAAAGAAAGTTTAGGGTGAGTGGTGCCACGCCATGGCACTTCTGGTACGGGCTAAAAAGGAAAATGAAACGGGGAAACAAGAAATGAGAGAACGAAGAAATGAAAGTTGTAGTTGCTAAGTGATAGCTGTCATATGATATGAAAGGACTTACGGTGGGATTATCGCTCCAAGTTAGTTAAATCACTCAGAAGTATATTTGTTTTCTTTATTTTTATGGTAATTATTTTATAACATGACATTATGAATTATAATGAAAAAAAAAAGATATCATTGCATTTCTATCTATAAGTTAATAGTAAAGTATTAACAATATTCAGGAACTCGCTTGATTTGTTTCAAATGCTCAAGAACGCGTAAAAACATAGCTGTCGAGTGACATGGTTTTTTGATTTTGCATCTCACTTCGGAAAAAGTGAAATATCTTTTTATAGTTTCCGGTGACATACAGATAAAAGTGATGTAAAGAATACTACGGAAAATTCACTACAATTCAAAGTAAGCTTCTATCACTTTAGTGATTTAAAAGTTGATCTATTCTTAAAAATAAATATTTCCTCCATGAGATGCAATGCATAAACCGTCAATTATAATTGCTATTATTTTCTTTTAATGGTCGGTGATTTATTTTTTTTAGTTGGAATCACAATAAGTATGTGTTATTCTGTATATTTATTCCAATTTGAGATATTTTTGTGATTTATTTCCACCTAGGCTAGTACTACCTCAAGATGGCAGATCCTCTCTGTAAAATAATTTTTATCTAATCAGACAATTAACATGCTAATTTCAATTTATATTACATCACAGTTCCTTTTGATGTGTGTATTAAAATAGTGAATCTCATATCAAAATGGAAATCTAACTATAAATCATTATTGAATGTCAATAGTTTCATCGACGTTTCTGTATAATTTAATTAATTTATTATTCCATCTTTTTGTCACAATTGCCACTCAACCCCTTATGTTCAAATATTTTAGACACATTATAGCAACATTTTATGGAAATCAAAGACGAAGATATTCAGTTGTGTTGGAAATACTGTACGAGTAACAATTGTGTCGTCCATTATTCGTAAACACATCGAAACGAATATCATGTCTGATGAAAATGGATGAGATGGCTGATTGTTTTATTTTATACTCATAGTATAGTAGGGGGTATTTTTACGGTAATTACACAAGAAAATAAATATTACGATGTATTTTTTAATGATAGTAGTAATGTAATAAGATTTATTTTACACCTATATTTAAATATAATTATAGATCGAATCCTTATGTTGTGCAATTGTGTGAATATAAGTGATTTAAAGAGATAAAATCATACAGATAGTTTCTTCCATCAAAAGTAGATATCTTTTTCTTAACAAATCATTTTAGAAAAGTATGAAACATTTAGTAGAGATGCAGGTTACGTCGGTAAGAAAGTTCTTGTTACAAAATAATAAACGAATTGTCGTCATCGTAAATGAACAGAGAAGAACATATTTCTTCACATTCAATGACGAAATCAGGTTTTCAACAGAAGGGGGCAAGGTTGATCTATTAGGAGGCAAAATAAATGCATTTAATCTCCGCAATAAGAGAGCGGAAACCTCTCGTAACCCCCAACTATATTTTCAGAGATCGTTAAACTCACCAGATATTTCTCAACCAAAGTGGACTGAAGACGGTAAATTGACAAAATGTTGGAGTTGTGGTGATATCGCCACCCATACTTAATTTCCAAATAAACATTTCGAATTAATAATGTAATATATTAAACTGTCTCCCAGGTCTACTCGTCGTGCTGTAGAGTGAGATGCTGGCAACATCTCCTCCTTCTAATGCTTAGGAATCTGTTATGGGAAAATTTGACATAGAGATCGCTTGGTGAACCGTTGTATGCATTAATGGTTAACGTTGGACATTTGTAAGTGGTTCACTTACACACGTTTCTTTTGTTTCTTTTTTAATTCATTTTTTTTATTGAATGACGGGGGTGGGGGGACAGGGAGGAGTACTTGATTCTCATCACTTTGTTACGTCCTTGATGACACTTCAATATCTACCGATATATTTTGAAGAGAAGGAGTGTTTATCCCTTCCGTCAACCAATAATGAAATCCCTGTGCGTGAGTTCTCTTACCCTCAATTATTTCTGGCTGCGTTCGGTATTCCACTGAGTGCTTGCTCCTTCGTCTGTACTCGCCGAGCCTCCTCTGTACTCTTTGTATCATGGCTTAATGGCAGCCCTTTGTAATTAGGAATGTTTTCGCCCACGAACACAAGACAACCTTAATTGCATCCTCAGCGGGCGTGCTCCTCGCGGAGGGAGACCACAAGGTGATGTATTGTGCAGATGGTGACGTCAAGTTTTGTTCATGTTTTGGGAGAATATTTTGTCAGCAGTAGATGGAAGAGGCTTTCGAAAAAGACTTCATTTTAGATATTGCAGACGACCAATATCTACAATTTTGTTGCTTATTATCGGTGTAATTTGTACATTAAAATAATTACTTGGTATCATATTTTTGTTAAATAAACTATATATGATGGAGACTTTTTACCTAGAATGTAGTTATCATAATTGATATATATATATATATATATATATATATATATATATATATATATATATATATATATATATATATATANAGAGACAGTATATATATATATTACTCGACATCCGTGAACACCTTCTCCGATATATCAAAAGGTTAATACGACTGAATATCCATTGTCGCAAAGTAAAACTATTTATAAAGATAGAAGTGGATAGAAGCAACATTTTGAGATGTGATTATTTATTGAAGTAAATTTACATGATGTTTCGTATGAATTATTGCATTTTAATTTTGTCTATGAAGACATCCTATGATCATATATAAGTATAACATCACTTCGACGGAATCAATTTGGCGTGATGCCCTACATTTTCAGTCTTGAGCGACGTGACAGTACGTTCAAATATCTCTATAACTGACGTCAAATATGATAAAAACGTTGTCCTTCCCAAAAATAATCAAAGAAGGTAGAATAACAGTTATATTAAGTAAAGACTTCCACTTAGAAGCACTATTGTACGAACGTGATGATTAATACACAATGATAACCCTGCCTATTCGTGTCTGTGAAGTAATTAAAGTTTCTGGTTTCTTTCAGTTGATACAATTAGCGTATCCCCTTATATAAGCTGCGTACAACCACCATTTTCAGATTGCTAGAAAATTATTAGCATACTCTCAAAACAAAATGTAGAGACTTTCTCCTTATCACTTGTTCATCGTAAAATTGGAATTATGAAATTCGGCAAGTCTGAATGTAATATCTGGTGTGCTGAAACCTGACTCGGGAAAGACGCATGAAATGTGAAGACTGTGTCCTTGATGATGGTGGTTGCCATGGAGACTGGAGAAACACCAAGTGTACAAACGGAGAGGCGAGGAGAACACTACAAAGAAACATCTGTGGTATGTTCATAAAATAAAGAACTTGGATCATAAATATGACGTTAATGCTTTATCTCATTTGGTAATGAAGTCGGCGAGATGAGAGGGACTTGTGGGAAGGATTATTACTAATTTCCACATAAGATAGTTCTAACCAAGTGGTTTGCTGTTGTGGCGGGTGTAAACGACAAAGGTGCTAATTTCCTCCAACAGCCTCCTTGTGAAAGCGGAATTCCTACCACCATTTGTTGACGTCTCCTGCCGAGTCGTGCTATTGGGGAGAGAATCGTGCTAATGCAAGACTCCAGTGAGTTTCCGCGTGGCTCGACGGGAGAGAGAAAACAGGCTGCTTAGAGAAGGCTGGTTAGCTCTGAAATGGAATGAGGTTGCAGAGAAAGCCACGAGTCACGTTTGTGTATGTTCTTTAGGTTGTTATTGTGTGTGACACAGTCGCCTTCGAGGCTGGGTGAATAAGAACAAAAGAAAATTTCTGCCTCATNCTTCGAGGCTGGGTGAATAAGAACAAAAGAAAATTTCTGCCTCATTTAGTTTCTCCCTGAAAATCTGAATCCGAATGTGACTTATGATTAGAAAATGGTCTTGGTCGTATCAAACTTAAATTAATTAAAATACATTCGACCATTAACGTTCCCGAGTAAATAAAAGGTAATTTAAAGATTTGATAATATTACGTACTTGTTATTTACCTTTTTCTTATTCCTTTGAATACACATTTGTTGATGTTGTAACAAGGAATTAGCCTTTCTTATTCTCATCTTAAGAGGTGCATGCCTTTCTCCTCTGGGACTTTGATTATAATACCGCCATTGCCTTATGATCCTAGATCGGAATTATTAGGATAGACCCTCGCTTGCTTCCTGAGAGTAAATTATGTAATACACATATGCAGCTGCAATTGCATTTTAGACAAAATATTCATTATTTATTAAATAGCTTAAATAATATTTACAGTTTTCTTTCGAAACGTATGATTTTGTGCAATTAATCATCAAATATTTATAGTGAAAATAAAAATTAAATAATTCTAAACGTCAATTTTCTTAGTCTTCTATAGTCTGTTCTGGACCACTTGTCATTAAAAATACTAATTAGTTTCCAAAATCTACCTCGAGATATTTCCTTCTGTAAGACCCATACAACTCACATTTCCAAAACATTCTCTGGTATACCAAACGTACGGTCCTGGAATTATAAATGGGCCCACGAATGTATATTCTAAGTCCCGCGCTCTTAGCAGTTTGGATTTGTTAGTTTTCCAGCGCCACTTCCTTGCTATGGGGAAAAGCTTCTTACCTTCGTTCGACCAATCGAAGGCAAACTTGAAACTGCTTCCATATTTGGCAGACCAATACAAGACTAGTACTGGTAAATATAACATAAGGACTTCCATAACAAAATATATTCTTTATATTCTTAACTTCAATAAACTTGTATTATTCTCTCTATTTAAATGACATCTCAAGTTGTTGCCTCACAACACCGTCCTAGAGAATATAAAACAAATTAAACTTCACCGTAACAAAAATTTCTTTTTTACTGTAAAATCGATATTGTTTTATCACAAGTTTCAAGTGAATTTACCTATTTAAAACCACTTTTATTTGTATTTTTTCTTACTTTCAAAAATTAAATTAGAAGACAATCATCTTCTACGCAAAGTTTTTGTTGTAGATTTCTTTGTTTGTATTTTTGAGCCCTTGAAACGGCTGTTTTGGTCACTTAATAACGAGTCTAATACCCATCACAGTCTATCACATCTTGCAACCATCTAGGAATTGAGTTAACTAAAGTTGACGCGTGTCGTGCCGTTAGCAATTTCCTCCCATGCTTCACATACAACATCCCAGAGCGGATCAGTAGTTGTGGGAGGTGGATCAGGCCAATTTCGTCCATTACACGCTTCGTCTCCACCCATACATTTTTCATTGGCTTGTGGTCAGAGGCATGCGGGGGTCAGTTGTAAATTTCCACTTCCTCCTGCTCTGCAATCCATTCCTGCACCAAAGGAGACGTGTGGACAGATGAATTATCATGCTGAAAAAATAGTTCTTCAGCAAGATACAATTGCCGCACCGAAGGAATCATATAATCTCGCAAATATAGAAGTACTGATGCCCATCAAGACGATCATGTATTCTGTGAAGAATACCTACACCGCGAGAACGTATCCAACCCCAACACTCCACAGATATGCGTCCGTATCGTTCAATCTGTATCACATACTCAGGACGGGTTCCACGAGGTCGATATACGCGCACAGGTCCGTCATTTGCAGAGGAAAAGACATTCTTGTCTGAGAAAATCACGTTTCCCCTATTACGATAAAAGTTTTCCTCGGCAAATGCTAACCTATACACTCTATGTTCCTCGGAAAGCGCCTTATTTGTCGCTGCCCCCCTAGATCGGAGTCCATTCTCTCTCGGATGGTTTCTAACAGTTCTCGCGCTACCGGGAAAATTAAACAGGGGCCTTAACTGTTCTGAAGAGCGGAAAGGATTCTTCATAGTCTGGTTCACCAAAACATCGGTAGACAATCCGGTACCAGCAGGTTCTTCAACTTCCCCAGATTCGCGATAGCGCCGAACTCGCTTGCAAGCTTCTTCGACTTACTGCATATTGCCTTCCAGCTGCCGAGGCACTGAAATTGGCTCTTTCCACCAACGCAATCACCTTTTCCCTAACGGAGCACTTGTGATGAGACATGGTTGTAGAATTCTTCGCAAGGTTTACTTTGCTAAGCTCGTGTAAGTCAAGTTCCTTCTCCACAGGAAAACACGAGGTCGTCTGATCGGATAAGATAAGGTATTGCAAACATTTCTACTTACCGTCGTAGATGAAAAAAATATTTTCAACAAAAAACAATACAAAGAATACTTGCAGAATTTTGTATATATTTCTGTAGATTAACGAAATTCTGTTTCTAGAGAATATTTTTATTATATTCGTTATATAATTTCTGAGTGTAAAATGAACTAATTTATTGTGTATTTGCTCCCCCAACTACATGCGAGACGTGGCTCAGGAGAACAAAACCCTACCAAAAATATTACAATCTATAAGTCAATGGTTCAATTGATGGTGATATATGAGAAAAGATTTTTGAAAGCGAATTCAATCATAAACCAGCTGCGTATGTCTGTATAAGAGGTGAAATAAATGATATATTCATGAAAGCTCACACGATGCTGAGAAAATTTAAATGTGCTATTACGCAACGCCGCATAACGCGTCATCGCACCATGGGATCTAAACAGATAAAAGTCTTTCGCAGTTCATTTCCATATCATCTGATATATTCGAACGTCTTCGCATTACTTTTATTTTTGTTCAACGTGTTGAAAAAAATCGAAACATACAATGCTAAGAAAATCAAAATTTTGCAACGTTTTATAAGATATTTATTATTTTAATATAACGTAGCATTCTCAAGAATTAAGTATGTTTTATAAGATAGTCTACCATAACTCTACTTTATTCACACTTTGAAATTTGTCTCTTCGAATTCCCACTTTAGAAACACTTAAATTTGATATTACTGATTTTGTATTAGTGACAACACTTATTGGTCACTATGTGTGCCTTTGAATGAAACTTACTAGGACAACCAACCCTATCATTTACTAATATCAAACTAATTATAATTTAAGAAGTGTATTTTAACATTCTGGACGAAAATAATAAGGTATATGGTTTAGAGTGGGATCTAATATTGAGAGTGTTGAAACATGATATTTCTAATCGAATATAACGAATGACTGATAGCAAATTTGTCATTGTGATCTTTCTCCATAATTATGTTTGTCTTATAGAACGATGCATTCTAAAGTGGTGTTATTTCAGGTTATAGAACATGAGATCCTACTGAATTAAATAACGAAAGCTTCGTCTTCGGTGACCAGCATAAAACTAGCAAAAAACTTCTGAAATTTAAATAAAAGTAATGTAATTTTTTAATTGTATTTTCTCAGATCAAAACGACATTTAGTAACAATATTGAGTTTGAGAATAGAGTTTTATAAGTTAAATGCGTTTAAATATTGTGTTTGAATTAATACTTCGTATGGATATATTTATGTATGATCAGTGCCGTTGAATTTGTGAGAGTGTTTTGATAAACGTTTTTTTATTCTTGTTCGTTCGTAATCTAATATTTCTGTTGCATATCATGCTATTAAGCACTAATTGCAAATAATATAAAATCTCCGAAAAACACTTGGATCTACAACAAACAACATATCTTAATTGATGTGAATATGCTCTTATTTCTTTATGCCATGGGCACCATTGTGGTCTACAAGGAGACAGTTTGATTTGACTTTACTAAAGAGAATTCTTAAGATATAAGCTGAAGTCTATGTATTTCGTAAACGTACGGCTCGACTATCAAATTTATCTGATTGAAGTCATACAATATAATCCAATGTGTATCATTGAACAATAGAGACGTTTCTGCATTATTCATCATTGAGTTCTATATTTGTGATCTCTTATCTACAGAGTTCTAGATTTTTCAATATATTCCATTCCATGGCATGTCGTAGTGAGACCACATAATTGCAAATTGATTAAAATTCCAGGAGTAATTAGGTTTTTTGTCTTCACAAGTATTACTTGCTATAAATACTTTGAAATGTGTATAACTAAAAACTAAAGAATATTCCACAAATAATGATAAATTCAACATTTATCTCCGGGAATTTTATAAGGAATCTCTTTGTTGTTTCTGCCCTACCATTAGACTACCAAATACAAAAACTTCTTTAACTCTACGTTCTATTTGTTAAACAAAGGTGACGTGTCATTCGCGTCTCCGTGGTGTGTCCGGGATGAACACTTCTTCGATCTAAATTTCTGTTTTAAAAGACAGCAAAAAATGGAACACCATTTAAATACTCGGCATATGTCACATAAATATTCCAATAAAAAGCCTTATTGGTATAATTTCATAATTTTGTTCAACGCTTTCTGAAAATACGAAATTCTCTTTTGTATTGATGGTAAAAAATTATGTTAATTAGAGGAGATTTCTAGTTTCAAAATAACAAGTTCTTTAAATATGACACTGAATCTGGGATGCTGAGACCAACAACTTCCATTTACTTCATATTTAAATTTGTATGTATCTTGTCAACTACTTTGCTGCTATTTTAATTTACTGTAAATATTATGCTTAATGTCTAACAAAGACGTTTACCTTAACAAAAATAAATACCCATGTTGGTTCATAAAAAGTTATATACTCGTAAAGAAAGCATCTATATTACCATGTTCGTCCCCTGCTGTTGAAATCAATAGTAATGAATATCGATGCTAACATTTTTAATGAAGAATGAGTTTTTTATTAATATTATTATAATAATTCTTATAATATGTGCATCAAATAAATTCTGTTATTGTGAAGAATAGAAGTGGTACTCTTTTGAAATTAATGTGAATGAATTATAATTAATTTCCCTGATTTTACATAAGTGTACAGGAAGGAAATCAAGAAAGAAAGCACTATTTCTGAGCATGTTGTTTTATTTTGCACTATTTGAGGCAAAGTATTATATCTGAGATCAATATACTTCTAGTAGATGTAATTTATTTATTCTTTAAGTGGTGTTACATTATTAATATCACTAGAATTAACCTTTAATATTATTCATTCATATTTTATACAATTGCTTTCTATAATTCTTGAATTCCGATTGACATATAAGAATAGTATAAAAGAATTGCAAATTATGTAAATTATGATAGACAATACATATCGCATCATGCCAATAAGCTTTGAGTTGTTTACGCCACTGTATAAAATTCAGAAATTAAAGGAATATTTATATGTAATTCCTGATTCGAATTTAAAAAATTCATACTACGTACTGCGATGATATCCAAATTCTATGATAAAAACAATGTATTTACAGTAAGACGTAAACTTTTTTACACAAACTTTAATATATTTTATATTCTCTAGGAAGGCGTTGTGAAACACCAAATCTTGAGATGTCATTTAAGTATGGAGTATGATAAAATTTATTGAAGTTAAGAACATAAAATTCTTTTATTATGGAAGTTCAAGACGTTTATAAAAAATTTACAAAATACTTCTTTAATAGAGGCGTAATAAGACATTTTCTCTTGTTACAATTTAATAGAGGTATATTCACTAGTACTTGTCTTCAATTGTTCTGCAAATTATGGAAGCAGTTTCAAGTTTGTCTACGATTGGTCAAACGAATATGAGCTTTTTCCCCATTGCAAGGAAGTGGCGTTGCAAACCTAACAAATCCAAACTACTAAGGGCGGGGGACTTAGAATATTTTTGTGGGTCTTTTTATTATTCCAGAAGAATGCATCTAACTATACCTACACTCCAAACCATATATACATTTGTTATCTCTGCGTCTGTCTATTCTTTTCAAGAGAGTATTTAAGTTTGCAAGTCTTGTTATAAATTGCAATAGGTACGGGTAAGAATTAAACCATTCTCGCGATTTTTACCTGAAGTGTACGTCTGATAATATTTATGACATAATCTTTCATGTAATACCATGTTTTCTCATTTCTTTTGACCTATACCTCCCCGTCTACTTAGCATAGCAATATGGGGGTATATCAGTATCTTGTCTTATGTACTATTTATTACTCTACCGTACCACCGTTCGAATTAAACATATTTTATTTTAATATTCCTCTCCTAATAATAAATATTTCGTCTCTATTTCTATTAACTTACTTCTCTCTGTCTCTCGTGTGAATTACGTCCTGCCGCAGGTACTGTCGAATAAACCAACCTCTACGTATATCTCACAGCCCCACAGCAAATCGTGTGATGTTTCTCTCTCCTTTCCACATGAACACATCTCCTCTTCCGTCTTTCCTATTCGCGCCAAATACACGCGGAAATCCCAATGTCCTATCATGAATTCCAGAATTTCTTTACTTGGGTTAAACCAGTTCCAATTCTTCAGCACAGAAGTTACGTCCTTAATATACGCATATGTGACTCGTCCATTATCTGTTGTATTCCATCGATTTTGCCATCCTTGCAGTGAATATTCAAACAGTATCCTCCTTCCACCTTTGTCTTTATCACGTCGCCATTTACTTATATTCGTCCTTTCTGTTGCAACATCCAGTTGTACTACCACCGACTCCTCGTAGATCGGGGATATCAACGGGAGAACTGATGTTGCAACAACGGGAGAACTGGGCACGGCTTGCTCAGGTACAACATGCCGTGAGCGCCGCCTGTGCGGATGGTCGGCTTTTAGGGTGGGACAATAGGTTATCTAGGAGGAACGTAAGAGATAATTTGGGAAATTTCAGAGCGAGTGAACAACTGAATTTCTGCGTGATGAATGCGGAAGTAATACATTATGTTAATAATGAGAGGAACATTCGAAAATGAAGAAGAGTTGTATTAATAGGTGTCTGGAAACACAGCTATCTTATAAAAATTGTTTCAGAAGACATCATTCCACCAACTCAACACAAAATATTATTAGCACCTAAGTCCTACGTATAAATGATTGTTGAACTAGAATATCTCGAATTGGATACTGAATTGCATTGGAAAACATTAAAACATTGTAGACAAACATTAAAAAACTGTTTCGCATCTAATATAAATGTAAAAAGGTTTGATTCGTCCTTTTTTATCCCTTTCTGCAAATATGTCTGAGGAAGTTTCTATACTTATCATGACAAACTTAACTCATGTAACATTCTGGTACTGGAAACTACAGAATTAGGAGCATGTAACCATAATCTTTCTAATTTGTGGGGCTAAAATGCCCAATAATTACAAAATCCAAAAAATCAGTATTACTTCTCTTATGATATAAATTATGTGCAGTAACAATTCCATTATAAATTAATTAATAACATTTTTTTAAAAGTCGTTTCTGGACATTGTTTAGTTCATAATTTATTATTTTCTTAAGCGTCACAATAGTTCTTAATTCATATAATCCAATTATTACACCAATAAAATACTTACAATGTGTGAAATTATTGGTTGAGACTTTTTATCAATATATGATACAAAATAGAGAAAAATGCGAAAATATAGAAATGAATGTTTAATTCACAAAACTTTCTGGTGTTTACGGCGCCTCAAAAACATATTACAAATATCTTTAAACTTCGTTTTTGTCCTTTTTATGTTAAAAGGCAACTTTTCCGCAATATTAGAAGTTTAAAAATAGTTCGACTTTTTTCATTCCACCCTATTGTCCAGTCACTTAGGGTGGCATCTTACGTGAGAGTTCTGCCAGTTGTTTTGACTGTGTCCCTTTCTCAACGGAATAACTGGACAAAGACTGCCCGACACAAGAATGGTTGTGGCGACTGTTACAACTAATAAGTCATTAGAAAATAACACTCCAAAATATAATATTTAACGGTGATTGTTATAAATATTAATAAGTAAATCACTGTAATTTTTTGCCAAAAATGTAGTAAAAAATTTTGGCAAGTGCTTGGCAAATTTTGGCACTCATTGTATGCTACAATGCAGTTGAAAAAGCTTTATAGCAGTAAGAACTATATGAGAGACAGATTAACGTCCTTTAATTTATCATACAGACTTACTTTAATTTATTTTAGAACAATTTCCTAGTCTCAGTTCTTAATAAAGAAAAGATACTTTTCGTCTTTTACTTCATGATATTTCGGATCAAAAAGAACTCCAGAGCACACAAGAACCCAATCAATTCCATGAATTTCACAATTATATTTCCATTAAAGAGGTGTTAAGTGCGTAACCAAATTAAAATTTTTAAAAGCTTTAAGAGGAAGTTCAATGGAATTAAATTAAATTCTCGTGAAAAAAGAAAAGAACCTATTTATTCTACTTATATAAATTGAAGGTATTTTGTTCGGCATGATGATATTTTAGTTATTAGAAATGAGTCTTATTCATAGCAAAAGATCTCCAACTTTAAGATTAATCTATCGTGGTACAAGATTATTATTAAAACACATAACTGTAGAATTTTCTGTATTAATGATACTTGGAAGATCAAAACAAATTTACTTGGTTGCGGATGCATTTTGAGTAGGAAGCATGGGACTAATAAGGACTTCGGGTTTTATACATATCAAATAAAACCAAGGATTGTTTTTTAATTTAATAAATGTAGATGATTCTATGTTTCATTTTAGTTAACGCTATCAAAATATTGCTGGTGGTATGAAGTTTTCTTCTTCTTCTTTTCGCGGTAATTCATTTTTACTTTTAGGTATTTGAAAGCTGCATCAATTATCACTTTATTTTACGGTTTTGAAAAAGTTATTTGTTTTCTCGGTCTATAATGTCCATTATTGTTTTCTCAAAAAAAAATGGAGTAACATAAGACACACCCATCGAAATACATTCTACTGATGGTGCTGTATTTGTTGCTCCATGGAAATTAGGTAATGGTATTGAATTACTAAAGATTGTTTTTAAGTTCTCTTGCATTCCAGTCGATTTATCAAAAGATTTATATATTAAACATTCCCATTATCCAATAGAAAATTTAATATATACAAAAACAAATTTCTAAACTGAAAGTGATATCAGAAGAAAAGATGCTGAGCCCATTGTGTATCCTTACAATTACAATTCATTTTATTACATGAAATATTAGATGCACTAATTAATCATACTCATTAAAACAAAAATATATGGCACACGAATCTGACATATATTTCGGTTCTGCAACTGACTTAAGTATGATAAGCATCGGAGTAGAGTCATTCAGCTGAATTTGACTCATAGAACGATTAAGAATCAATTGAATTTAAATGTATGTCCTATGAAGAAGAGAAACTCAAAAGACTAAAATAGTTTATAAGAAGGGAAGTGATGAACCAAAACACATCACGAAATACGAATAAATAAATTTTTCATAAATTCTTCATAAAATAAATAAATAAAATCTTCAATATGTAAATAAAAGGTAGAAACTAGAGGGAAAAAATCTTGAATTCTAAAAGTAATGTTTTTATTTTATGTGTCTTTCATTGATTGAAATAGTTGCAACTAACTTTCGCTCTACATCACGAACGGAAAATGAGATCGATAACTTCGGATATCACTGTTTCCATTTATGACAAAATGTTCTTTGCCAATTAGTTTTAGCAAAACCGATTTTAAGATAATTAACTAACTTTGCGAGTATCTTTTTTGCACATGAAATGTACCATTATATTATTTGGTATTGAACAACTAGACTGTCTCGAATGATCATTTCTTCCGTTCACCCATGTCCACCAGAGGAATCCATTTTGATTCTTCATGCTAATCAGTGGAGTGCGCGTATCCGCTGTCGTGTGGCATTTCGTTATTCGCATCCGTTTATTTTTTCTCCGTCGTCCTCGTTTCCGTCCTGCACTGGGATGACGCTTCGCGCTATTGGAACACGTAGTTATCGATCTGATCTACAGGGGCGCAGCTTGAGAGGATTGTCTGGACCCCACGAGAAACGAGGTACTGAAACAACACTTAACACCTCGTTATTTCAAGCACAAACGATAGCGAAATATGCTAATAAAATGACTGTCAGAAAACAAATAAATAAATGAATCCAATTAAACGGTTCGTCAACATAAAATTAACGACGTTTAATAAATATGATGAAAATTGTTGGAAGACTGTTGGCATATATAATTAATTGAAATTTATTTTAATTTTATAATTTAGTTTTAGAATAACTAAAGATCTCTGGTAGGATAACAATTTTGACAGTATTTTAAAAATATATGAAGTGTTTATGTCAGTATTTCTGAAGTAGGCGNTAAAAATATATGAAGTGTTTATGTCAGTATTTCTGAAGTAGGCGATTGTTTTTCGTTTTTTTACATTATTTCTTGCATAAATGTGATTTTAATAAGAAAGAAATTTTAAAAAGGTTAGTAATTTATGTATTGTTGATTATAGCGATAACCTATAAATGAATATTTTGACACATGAACTACCACAGTAGAATTCTCTTAACCTTTCTGGTCGGGACCGAGACCGTGGCTCGAGGGGTTTCCGATAAAAATCTATTTTCTTTCAAAAAGAGCCTACAATTTCTTCAGGTTATCACGAACAAACAAGCAAATGAGACGTCATTGCAACTCATTTTATTGTACTGTACATACATATCCGAACACGAGGAAATTATTTCATAGAAAAATAGACATTAGTACTGATAATATTTGTAGATATTGATTCTTAGAAAAATGGACTTGGAAGCAAGAGGGAATCAAACTGGTGAGATCCCTCCCCTTTCCCCGTTCTGCCCGCCACAATAACTAACTTTGCATCATCCCATTTTATTATTCAGGAACTTTCCAAGAAATACCCTTCAAACTATCATGTTTTGAGTCACTACCTGCCAGCTACTATACGCAGAAAGAGAGAAAAAAGTTGCCTCACTGGATGGGCTGGTTAATCCGAGAACCGGTTGAACCGGGACCTGTTAAAAGGGACTCTACTGTACTACATAACTATCATGATTTAATTGTGTAAAGATTTAAATAACAGGTATAAGGTATTAACATTCGGTCAGAATGTGTATTTTCAAGAAAGCTGTGTAAAATGTAATTATTTCACAGTATTGTGCTTTCGTGAAACTCATGAAGATAGACTCCACGTTTCTGGGAGAGTTGAAGTACTGTTCTAAATATCTTTAGAATGCAGTTTTAGGCTTGCTGATATTTCCACTAAGGTCAAAGTGTTGTCAGCAAAGATCTACTACATATTTATTTACTTGTTTTTAATGTCAAGTAAATCTTGTAAAATATGCAGCAAGCAATTCCCTTGAATACATAAGGTCAACGTAGTAAAAGGTTTAATTCTACTGAGAGACGTAAGCTGGCGCCGCGGAGTTTAAATATGAGACTCCCAAAGAAATTATTTGGCAGAAAGACTCATGAATGGGATTTTCTCAGTCGTTTTGTATAGTTTAAAAATAATTCTTGCGTTTGATTGTTTTTTGTTTTTCTTTGCTATTTTGGATATAAGAATGTTGTTTGAATTGCACATTGAGTATGTCAGAGTTTGGGTGATGACTTGATTATAGTGGTTATAATCACTGTAGTAGTCATCTACGCCAAAGAAGGACAACAATCGTTATCAAAATATCGTCTAGGAAATTGAAATAAATTGACATAAAAAACAAATTATATTTGTACAATTCAAGATTTGTTGTTTGATTCTGTTTTCTGAGTGGTTGTGTATACTTTTAGTTTCATACGTTTGTCCCTTTCATCCCATGTTTCCGTATTTAAAATGGAAGTCTTCTCTACAATACTTAATAAATATGGTATACTTTGAAAAAACCTATTTTACCATTTTGTCTCTTTCAAACCACAGAAGAAAGAACGACACACTTTTCCAACATTCTTTCCAGATCCACTTCCATGTCTGTTTCCATGACAAAACTTTTTGTGATACTGCTTAATTTGTTAACTTTTAAGCAAGCCAGAGACATGAAACTTTCCCTTATATAGTTAAAAAGAGAAGAATATTCTTTAATTCTCTGTGAATATACATTTTTGCGAACTGACGTACAGTGATCATTAAGGTTTAAATTTCATCTATTATTGTACCAATAATGGCATCATCATGGCAAATATAATAATTTAACATTCAGATTTGTATGGAATTTGATTTTCATTAAAATTTATTTTCTTAATTGTCTCCACGTGAGAAAAAGTCAGAGCCAAGAGAAGGTTATTTTACCCACCAGAACTTTTTCAGCTTCAGTAGTAAAGTTCAGAGTGAGATGATATTTGTTATTAGAAAGGAAATGTCACATTTCTAGAACGAATCGCTTTTAAACAGACATGGAAAGATGCGATTTATTCTTTTCTGGTTATTTTGTTGAATACTTTGTTTAATACACATATCATACTACGAATTTAATAAGAAACAAATTAATAGTTCTGATACTTTGTATACTAGAATGAGATATTATTTTATAATACAGTAATGCAGTTCAACATTTTTACTTGGAGAAACATCTGCTATCGATGTTGTTTAAAAAACTTTAGAAAGTGTATTTGAAATAGTTTAATATATTAAAATTAAAACTAATGCTCTAGAAGAAACACTAGATCAATTCAAAAGTATTTTCGGATTGTATATGCAAACATATCATTTCTCTGTAATAATTATATGAATTAATTCGTACAAAATAATTTTTTTTCTCTATCTAAACTTCACTGATTCAAATATTTATTACTACACTAAGTACTGCACTAATAGTACACAAAATATCTCCCCTAAACCATACAACCTTCCAGTTATTCTTTTTATTCAGAGTCGAGAGGTACATCATTGTGAATAAGAAGAGCTAAATTTACTATAATTCACATTAAAATAAAGATATAAAATTTAGTAACCTTTTACTGACAAATAATCGTTTAACCGACAACTTTTAGCCAGAATTTGGCCCTCCTCAGGCAATGCATGTCAAGGTCAAGGTCCTAGTAACATGTCATGAATGACATACGTTACTAAACTGTATCCTCCACACCAATAACTAATGTTATCCATGAAACCACTTTCCACAGTATTTGGTCCTGCGGTAATAGTTGTGCTGTTTAATTTTACCATTGTATTATTAATACCAAAAGTGGTTTTCTTGGCAATGCGGAGTTTTTTTTGACATAAGGAAATATAAAAATACACCCACGTAATGAGCTTCGTATCTTGACCAAATTTAAGATTTGGGAAAAGATTTCTATGTTCTAACAGATAAACATGTTGTATTCACTCGCATGATGTATTAAATGACAAATATTTTTATTGAATATACAGCTCACTCGTAATGAAAAAAATTGTTTGTATATTCGCGAGTTCGGTACCCCTTTTTCAACATACGAGAAAGTGAATGCTTTTCTCATATGATACCATGAAGAGTGCTTTCCTTCGAACAGGAAAAATATTATTTCGGAATATTTTTTAAAAGATGTCATTAGATGACTGTTCTGCAATTTTTAAATAATGTTTGTATCATATTTTTATTGATGTTTTCTAAACTATTGAAATAATTCTATATCATCCCACTATCATTCTCAACTTCATTACTGATGTAATGAGTGTCATCATTCCCACTATTTCCTCAATCCCATCTCAATACCATTGGCGTCATAATGCCTTGATCCATGGTTGTAGGCATTCAGCCGATTGATGCGAGATTATTTAACAACAGCGCAGCGGGAAACGACGCGACTCGCAGCAAATTACGCAATTACTGCTCTCCGAATCCGAACGCCGAACGGCGATACACGAAGAATCCTAATGCATGCCACGGAACCAACGGTTGGCATTGCTGTATTTGATGCACAATTTTGAATAACGTGATCCTAAATTCCACTATCCGCGTCTCTTTTGTTCTGCGTGAGCAAGTAATAATTATTGTGAGAGGTATTCTTTGGAATTAGATATGAAATGGGAACGAGTGTTGTATGGATTAATGACGTATTTTGTAATATGACAGAGTCGAGCGTAAAAATAGAAAAAAAAACAACTGCGGTTTTTTTTCAAATAACTGATCGTACCTATTATGTTCCAATATTTAGAATTGCAGGATTTTGGATGCTATTAAACTTGCAATACTTAGATACGAAATATGTCAGCGTGTATTTTATAGTATATCTGAAATGCACGAGAAAAGACTTTTTTTTTGTTTTTGAAATGATAGAAATTTTCTACGAGAAGGACTCTAAAACAAATTTAGATTTGCATGATTTCTTAGGTTTAATAAGGAAGAGGAGTAATGATTTAAAAGAGAGTTGATATTTACTTCGTTTCAAAGAAAGAAGGTAATATATCTATTGCCATTAATTCGGTCTATAAGTCTCTTTTCTAACTATATTTTTTAAATTAAGTAAATTATAGTGCCTTATTAAGTATTATAGACTCGCGGACATTTTCTCAAACAACTCCCATCTCAGTAATTGTCTAATGATGGCCCATAGCGGGAGCCGAAATATTGTTAAGAATATATAATTGAAAATAAGTCCAGTCTGTGAAAATAAGGTCCTGAAATTTATTTAATTTAATATAAATTCTACAGACGTAATTACTACATGGATAATGTATATTTTTAGCCTATTCCCTTTTCTCTCCATCCGACTAAACCCATCGTAGCGAATTGACGAGAGTGTTCAGATTAGAGGCAACATTTACGATAACGACATCCTGCGTCGAGATAATAAGGTGAGCCTCAAAATAAACCTCCCTCCGGGGCGTTTCCCCCGCCGCGCCCCCGCTACGTTGTCTCTGCCACCGACCCATCCATCCATCCACCCACCCGCCCAACCCACAAGTTGCCATTCTGCTGGAGCGCTCGCTGCAGGGAGGATTTGCCACCCACGCCACCTGAGCCTCTGCTGTTCCCTCTCCTCCCGCTCCCACATTCTCTTCGGTCGTGTTGGCGTTGAGGCGTGTCGTGGCTCCGGTGACCCGTGTCAAGTTGACTTTTGGCGCAACGTCGCCTACGAGCTTGCCATTAACGCCGTCGCATCCGGAGATGCGTCCAATGCCAACGGTGAGGGGTGTGGCGCAGAGAGGGAGCGCGGGACAGATGCTCCTGCATTGCTTTGGTTGTGGGAAGAGTTCTCCTTTTCCAGCACGTTTTCGATCGTTTTCGAGCCACGTCAGAGACACTATTACACTACAGTAAAATTTCTATTAATCATCAGTTTCTCTTAACCATCAGTATGCTGAAAGCAAAATAAAAATTAATATTAGACTGCATTAATTCCATTACTGCTCTACAAGATACGAATGATTACCACGATTATTTTCAAGTAAACTAAACTTTATATAACTGGACGTTAATAGATATGTATTACTTTAAATGCATTTTACTTTTGTGCTATAAACCCTTTGTACTTATTTAATCCAAATTTTTTATTGCAAAATTGACTTAAGTAGAATAACTTATACCGTACCATTGGTAGGCTGATTAGCCATACATACGAACTGCTCCCACATGAATTCCTACACTTCTACCTTTGACACTGTGTCAATGGTTTCTTCGACATCATTGCTAACCATGCATAAAGGGTTTTCTATGTGCAAAATACCGAACATCCAATGTGTATTCATATTAGATGATAAATTAGATTAGATGAAAATATCTTGCAATACAAAAACGTTTAAAAATATATATTTTTGTCTGTATTTTATGATGGAACCCTTAACGGCAATACATTTGCAAAAAAGTATCAAGCAGAACTTGAAAATACAATTTTTGTACAGACTTAAAAAATTCCATTAACAGGAGAGAGGAAATTACTTTTCTCCAAACATATATTTTGTTATAATTTACACTCACGGCTTTCCATGAAGATCAGATGTTACTCAAGTAATATCTTGCCCCTCCGGTGACTCAGGACCAGCATTCATGCTCGTCAGTGAGTTACTCCCCGTTCAATTCCCGGTGGGGCCAGAAAAGAATTCCTAGATTTTCTCTTTATTTTCCCAGTTCATAAATAGCTGTGACAATTGAAAAACGCTCCCTCCTTTTTCTATCCATCGCCTACTACTCCCACTATCAGTAACTCTCACTTCTACAAACTACTCCTACTAATACCTCCAAGTGGGTCAAGTTGTAGGTAAACCCAGCTAAGCGGCTCACATACTAACAATAGCCTCTACCACCTACCTCCAACCTCATATCTCCCCATGTAGACAAGCTTCAACAGCACGCTACATTTCCCATTTACAAATATAACAATGAAAAAAAAGTAATATCTTTGTGGATGTTTTATACCCTCTCTCACAAAACGAGATAATGCATTTTCACTTGATTGTATATTTTTGTATCGTAGTCAATTTGTCAACGCATAAAAAGAATACGTAAATCTTCGAGTCGTGTGAAACTTGCCATGCCGACCATGATGCGCCAACCAGTAAATTGACTTTTGTGGTATTTATCGTCATAACCAGTGGCTCTAAATCTGTATTACTTCCTGTCCAAAGCATTTTATTTCACACAAACCGTGACATTAACGTACCACTCCTCTCCCACACAACCCTTCGCTCTCTTTCCTCAGAACCGTCGCAGAAGTCGTCCTATGTTGCGATGTTACGTCAAGCGTTATTTTATTAATGACGTCGGGTGCGCGTTTACTCGTAATGAATGTCGTGCTTGCTTCTTTCTCCCGCTCCCTCGCAACCCAACCCCTCCCACCAACCCCATTGGATTCGCTACTTCTCACCGGACTAACGACGAAAAATTCCCCGCTGGCGTTACAGAGTCTCCTTTCTGCCTCCCCAGTTGATTTTGGTCGCTTCGACTGAAGACACGGTAGGACCACGAGAGGATTCTCATCATATAGAGTTTTTAAATTACCCCATTTAAATTACCACATGTAATTGCTGAAAATACTGCAAGGTCAATTGTGGCATGTAAACAGGAGAGGTACTAAGTACTTTAAAAAAATATATTTTTCGCGAAAAACGTACTCCTTTGCGACGTTAATGATGTGGTAATCAATCTAAATGCCTTCTGTCGCTAGTTTAATAGCAATGACGGTCGAAAGATGGCGTCGGCTTGCACATAGACCTAGAGAGTGGCTGGTACGTGTCCATATACTCACTCTTGTGATCTACGACGAGGTTAACATGTATTTTGCAATAACTCTCGGTGAAAGCGATATTTTAATATTTATCTATATTTAAAAAATAATATTTTAGACATTTTTTCCGTTGTTTATTGCAGGAGAGAGCTCTTTTGGTCGAAAATCGACCATCTTCAGGCCCTGTATACAAATTACATACAATTTAACATTAATAATTCCAAGATATGCAATATACTTTACAAATGTGAAGGTTAACGCTTATGACAACGTGGGGGGGTAATAAACTAAATTACTCTCCGGAAACAAGAAAAATAACCATCCCATAAATTCCGATCAATGTCAGTGGCAGATCAAGGACAGTGGTCGATTAAATATTCATAAAAGATATTATTTAGAAACTTCGTACTTATCCATTTATTATTGTGAAATAAATTGTATATATTATGTGAAATAAATACTCGAGATTAAGTAGCAAAAGTATTAATGACATTCCAGTTCATGAAAAATTTCCCACACCCAGGAAGGAAAACGGGGGAAGACACCGGGTCAGGGTAGGGCTACAAAGATAATGTACACAACTGTGCCAAAGTTGCGTGCTGTTAGAAATAAACTATTATAATCAAAACGGTTTAAAAACAAAATGAATGAAAATAAGAATTTAGTCAGTATGTAGAGTACTATAATAATAATAATAATAATAATAAATTTATTGTCAAAAAGCAGTACAAAGTGCGTATGACCACGTGAAGGACAAAAAACTAATTTACTCTCCGGAAGCAAGCAAGGGACCATCCCATCGATTCCGATCAAGTGCCCTAAGGCAGAGGCGGATTCAAAAATTTCAGCAAAAGTTCCTAGATAAGATAAAAAGTTAGCTGCGAGTTATAATACTAATAGAATCTCAATATGTTTGCAATTTAACACAAAAAATTCATTTCACATGTACAAGTTATTATCGAACTATAGATTATTCTGAGTATAGTGTTTAAAAAACATTGAAAAAACACTAAATTCACGATTTATTGTTACAATAAACACGCCCCTAGACAAAACCTAGAGAACCTGTATGAAAAATCCGCCTGTACCCGAAGGAAAACCGAAGCGAAACCCGGTCCAGGATGGGTATTGTCCTCCACGTGGTCATACGCGGATTGTTCTTCTTTTTTGACAATAAATTTATTATTATAAAAAGTGGGAAACAATATTTATTGGGAAATTCAAACTCTCATTAACTTCTTTTATTAAAATCAGTAAATTTTCTATCACTATATAGACAATAGCATATTAAAAATATTTTAACCATAGTTTTTAAGAGATTCAATTTACGTATAAAATAATAATTTTAAATAGATTGTTTAGTAAAATGACAACTAACAATGCCGTGGTTGTAAGGTGTTGGTGACAGTAATTGAAAATATGCGTTGGGCGATACAGAGATTCGTGTGAGGAATTGTTGAAGGAATTATTTCGCGATCGGAGCAAAGGATGGATACACTTATGTAAATGTGACAATTATTTTGAGGAGAGAAGAATATACATCAGGAATCTGGTTGTTAAGTGTTGTGTTGTTCTTTAATAAAGATTTGTATATGTATTGATTGTAGTTTTATTCTTCGTAGGTAGTTATTTTCAATTTCTAATACCAGGAAACCCATTAATTTACAAAATGAATTTATTGTCCTTAATATGTGTAGAAAAGTGTAACTGAGTATTGGCGTGCGTAACACTTCGAATGAGTTCCTTAAGACGAAATTAATGACTGTTCATTAAAATGAATGACAATATTGTTACGCTCTATAAAAACTTTCTGATCTCTATAAACTGTAAATAGAATACGAACCAATACACGACGTAACAATAGATTAACGTAATGATGATATAGACATAACAGACTGAGTTGTGGCGATGCTGTCATATCATTTTGTTAATGGTAAATATTTAACGGCGTTTAAAGATCTGCACTTAATTGTCGATTATCTTTTTTAGTTTAAAACTGAACAATTTAATTCATAAACTAATATGTACTGTCTGTTAATAGGAACAATTCCGACGTTATGAGGAGCAAGGAAAAAAAGAAACATAGAAATTGAAGTAAAGAATTAAGTGAATAATTAATAAATAGGAATACATGTAATGTATCAATTAAATTTGCTACTGTTTGAAAACCTATCAACTTAATTCATTTTTTGCGAAATGAAAAATAATATGTGTTTATTTGTTGAATTCCTGCTCGTATTCGTAGATTAATTATCTATCCATTGTTACTAGTATATATTTTCATCGTATTTTCTTTTTTCAATACTCGTTTAGAATGGTCCAATTCCAAATAAGATCAAAAATTCATGACAAACTACTCTGAACAAGAGAAATATGTTTCATAATTCATGATTTATCATAATTTTGGGTCGATTTTCTGACATGAAACGGTGACGATGCAGATCAAGCGTGCTTTTCCGTAATGTTCTGAATACCAGAAGTACCGAAATGGATTTTCATAAATGAAACAGAAATAAACTGTGCGGTCTACCACCCGCGGAGAAACAATAAGAATTTGAAATAAGTCGAGCATCATCAGTGCTTTAACTCACAACTACTGTTACTTAACCAGCACGATGCCGCAATTGAGTGTGTTAATGCACCGATTATGGAAGTGGCGGTACCGCCGAAGCACTGTCACGTAATCTCCCCAAGAAGCAGTCACTGATGATGATTATTATAATTATTATATTATTATTAAATTGGGGCTTTACGGTTCGCCAACAGCAAGGTTATTAGAGCCCTTAAGTCACTGTCATTACGTACACGACAAAAGACTGTTTAATCATTTAAACAAAATTTTGAAATTATTTTGCTAATGAAACAAATGTTTTCTTCATGTCCTGATTTCTTTACTTTAGCACGTCGTGGAAATTTATGGTTGCGTTATGCACTAGATGGCTTAACACGAATGTCCCCGTATCTTCTTACTCTTGATTTCTCGTTCAGGAACATGAAGTATTTTTATTTAACATAGTTTATTTTAGATAAGCCGAATTAGGTTGTTGTCGAATACAGTTTATACAGATTACATCGTGTAGGGTACTTTCCAGTTAACTGCATACACTTCGATAAGTTGTTCTGAGAAGAATCGTGAGAATTTGAATTTTTGTCATATGTCATCCATTTTATAATACACTAAACAAAGAAAATAATTCATTGAGATACGAAAGCAGTTTCAACATTTGGAAAAACAATTTAATTTTTTTTAAAAAATTTGTGTTTTTATTGTATTTTTCTAACCTATTTCATTGTATGCAAAACATATAATAGATCGTTTAAAACTTAAAAAACATAGAATTCTTGACATGGGATGATCTGTTATTGAAAATTAAAAAGGGTCAAAATTGAGAAACATAAAAAAAATTCTCTTATTATCGAACTACTTATGTTTCGAAAAACCCAACATACAGGGTTAAGACGATCGTGCAGGTAACGGATTACAAAACACCTGGAGCGGGCAGTCTACTCTTGCTTACAGATGTGTCTTGCACCTGCCCAGTTCTGCAAAATTGAGATTGCCGCTTAAAATATATATTATATTTGGTCAGTGTCCTTGGAACCACCGAGGCAACAGAATGCTGCTGGTTCCGCGAAGAATTCTTGAAGGTATTAGTTTCCACTTCTCCCAACAGAGAGCGTCACGAACCTAACTGCTGACGATTGAACGTCAAGTCAGATGACAGACAGACAGGCAGGTGACGAGGCTGCGTATTAGCAGAAGCTCTGAAAACGAGTAAAATACGTATTGTATCTTTATGAAATTCATTTTTTGGTCATTTTTCCATACTGAAACTACTTATAACTATTCACATTATTGAATAGTGTGAATTTACTTGGTAAAATCAATGCATTATTGATCTAATCAATAAAAAGTCATCTTGACAATGAAACTATTTTAGAGCACCTAATCAGATAATTTTTACCTCAACAATAAGCTGAATTTATTATTGAATTTTTTAAAATCTTGTTGATGAATTGATAGCAAAGGTTGCTGTGTGCTGGATAGGTGAACGTGTTTGGAGCTCTTATGTTTTGTGTTAACAAATTGCTGCCTTTAATATATTTGGAAGATTCTGGCTCTTCAGATGAGTATGTTCGAACCTATTTGAATTATCCCATATATTACAATAATTCTTGAATTCACAATTATTCTGTGAAACTATCAAGTAAAATTTCTTTCTCGTGTATTATTCTTAAATACCATGTCATGTTGGGCTATTGTTAGTACAATATTGATTACTCTCACATTTTTTATTAAAACCAAGCCTCAAGGAAAGATGAGGCAGATAAGCTCTATAATATATTGTTTCTGATACAATTCTGTGGCCTAAAAGAAGTTGGTTGTCCAAGAATAAGCTGCATTCAAGTGTTAGGTTATAATACATTGAATTCTAGCTGTTTGAGGAGAGTTTAATATTTGCATTATTCATTGTTCTTTGTCTAGAAGGTATCTAAACTATTGATTGTCATCCGGGTTGCAAGTCGTCAGGCCGAAGTTAAAGAAAAAACTTGAATTAAAATTATCATATATTCAAAAATCACTTCACAAATTGTCATCCTTTCTTGACGAGGGTTGAAGTGTCTGTAAATCAGGCTGAAAATAGATTGGCTCATTTAGAAACAGTCTGGGTTGAATTAAATAAACTGATGGAAGAATCAGATGTCAAATTAACCCAAGATCTGTTATCTGAACTGGAAGATTTGTATCTTAGTATGAAGGATACATTACCTCACTCATAAATGATTCTAAAAACACTAACGCTGGTAATTCTCAAGATGCACCTCAACAAAATGCTTCACTTAATAGCTTAATCAGACTTTCTCCAATTTCAATACCAATTTTCTCTGGCAGTTTAGAGAATTTGGCTAAATTTTTCAACCTGTTTTCTGATTTAATTGTACGAAATAAAGTCTTAACGGATGTGCAAAGGATGCATTATTTGATTTCATCTCTAAGAGGAGATGCGCTAAGGCTATTAGAAAACTATGACATATCTGATCAGAACTTTAACTTCTGTTGGAAAAAACGTATTGAAACTCACCATGATGTAAATAAAATAGCAATGAAACATTGTTCAGAAATGATTAAACCGTCTGCCTTAAAATATAATGGTCTGCATGACATGAAAGTAATATGTCTCAGAGTTTTCCACCCATATCGACGAGATGCATTGCAATGAGATTCAGGCAGCGTCTTGATGTGTATCATGAAATAACGACTCCTGATTTTATGTGAATCTTTTTGCCAATTTCGATTTACTTGCAGTTGATTCTTGATACAGATATTAATAATGATGTACTGAGGATATGGACTAATTCGTAGAAATCGGTAAAGCAATGTCGTGTCATTAAAAATCGAGAATATGTCTTCCCCTAAAGCCTGGAGAGGAGACTTCGACTGGTAAGATTTATCGTTCATTTTACGTGTCTGTTGCTGATCAGGAGTGGTATGCAACTAAGGAAGTGTGGGCACACGCACTTAGATGGAAGATAGTTTGTGTATTAACGGATATTTGCACAATAGAAGCAAAATACGAGCCTATGCGTAACGCAAAGGGCACGGCCCCCGTGTCTTATTTACAAACAATCCAGACGTTCTGACTTAATATGATGAATCCCGGCTTAATACGATATTGGTAATGATATTGTGAGGAAATGGACTAATTTACACAACTCGACGAAGCAGAGAGGCGTCGTAAAAAAAACAAAAAAAAAACACGAATTCCACTTCTCCTATAGCAATGAGCGGAGGTTACTACAGGTACGAGTTGTCGTTCGTTTTAAGAGTTATTGCTGACCCGGAGTGCTTTGCACGTAAGGAAGTGAGAGTGCACACTTTTATAAGGAAAATAGTTTGTACATTTACAGTTTTGTGCGAAATGAATGAAAAATACTTGCCTATGCGTAACGCTACGGCACGGTTACCGAGTATTATTTATTAACAAACAAGGAATTTCTGAAGAAATATGATGGCCTCCTACTTCCTACGGTAAGATTGCTTGCAGCACCTTCTTTTACTGGAAAGGAGAACTTAAATGAAGTAGTGTGGCATTGTGTTGAGAGGAAATATATATTCAGAGAAGTATAACATAGTCAAAAGAAGGGAGCAAATAATTACAACATGTTATTGAGAATTTGAAAACAAATTGAAAAAAAGGAAATACTTCTGTAATTTTTCATACGTTCACAGAATTTTAATAAGACATAAAAACATACGTTAATTTCGTATATTCAACAAACGTAAATCAATTTTTTTTAAAATTGGAAAGTATTGGAAAAATTTATCTAAGAAAATCCGAAATTTATTTTCCTTCGCAAAGAGAATAATCTAGTAAACAAGATCGTAAAAGAATAATACAGGGAAGAAATCAGTATAGAGGGAAGATGGATATAGCTGTAGCGATGGGGAAAGAGAAGAGACCACGAAATGGAGGGCGGAGTAGTGAAAAAATAGCACGAAAGTAGCATGAGGCATTACAAGATGCCATTGATGATGATAAGCTTAAGAAATTAAACGGTGGGGTCCATAAGAAAATACAGGGAAGTTCAGAGCATCTATGGGAAGAGTATCTTATGTTGAAAGTTGAGTTAGAAACAACTAAAGAAAACATGCAAAACATCTTGAAGAAACTAACTTAACAGAGCCAAGTATTAATATTTCTATGCATAAAATAGCGAATATTGTTGCCAAAAGAATTATGGTTAATAATGCAGCTATAATATCCAAGATAGCAGATGTTATCGACAAAAAGTTTCAAACTTTCTATGACATTAGAATTAAGAGATGCTGCGCTGAAGGAGGAAACTATGTACGACGTAGAAAGGCAAAGAATAGGAGAGGAGGCACTTGAGACGGTGCATTTTGAGCACAGACATGTGGTCAATGAGATAGATGAGCAGATGATTACTATTTTGGATGTGATGTCTGAAAAGGAAAAAGAAGAAAATGTAAAATAGATTGAGATAAAGCAAGTAGTCGGTAATATGAATTGTGAATCTCACATACAAAAGATTCAGGAATCCTTGCAAAAAGTACAGGTACAAATGGAAAGGAAGATAGACGAGGACACGAAAATGAGAGGAATAAGAGAAGCACATACGCAGGAGTAGTTAGACAAGAAATAAAGGAACAAGAACAGAAAAGACTGATCCTTTACATTCGAGGGAAGACAAGAAATGGAAAAAAATTAGAAGAACAGACCAAGAATTCCATGACCAAGTAGCACATGACCGTAAACGTGGATTCCATCAAGAAAACAAACAACGGAGAGATAGTGGTTCTACTGCCAAATAAGGAAAAGAACGAGAAAATGCAGAAGATAGTAAAGGACAGTGTGGATATGGAAATGAAAGAGGTAATACTTAGGAAGCCGAAGATAAAAATTATAAATGTTGAATCTGAGGTAAAGGAAGAGGATTTTTTGAAAGACATAGCAGATTATAATATCAGAGCAGAAGAGAGATATTTCGAAAAAGAAACGAAGGTAATCTATAGAGAGAAATTCAAAGAAAGTACAACAGAAAATGTGATTATACAGGTAAATGAAAAGCAATCTGATAGCGAAAGGACGAATATATGTACCTTTGAGAAGTTATAAGGTGTATGAGGATATCACTCCTGTTAGATGTTACAGGGCATAAAATAGAGGAACTCATATTAATAAATGATTTACATATTTTTAATATTATCGGACAATATACATCTGTAAGTGAGAACGGAAATTCAATTATAGATCTCACTTTAAGCAACAATTTAACAAAGTTGAAAGTTGAGAATTGGGAAAGAGGTTTTGGAGCAGAAAGTGACCATAAGGAAATTCTGATAAGCATAAATATGAAATTACATGCAGAGGAAGTCGAGGAGGAGAGAAGTTTGAACTAGAAAAAGATTTGAGGAAAGGATGAAAATTTTTGAAATGGAATGTGAGGTGCATGGTGACAAAGAAAGAGAAAGTGTGGATGATATGGTTGACAGGATACAATTAACATGATTAAAAATCTGTTTTCAATGTATGTATCACAACCATATTACATAGAAAAGAGGTCAACGATGGTGGTGCCAAGATCTAACAATGCTCAAAAAAGAAGTACAGAGAAGTAAACGGGACGTGCAGTCTGCAAGAAAGGCACGTTATTCGGTGAGTTATTTTGAAAAGAAGTGTAAGGGTGCAATGAGAAGATATAAAAGAAGAATATTAACAGCTAAGAAGGAAAGCTGGAAAACATATGTGGAAGATAGCTTGCAAAGAAGTGTTTGGAGTTTACTGAATGTAATTGGAGTTCAAAAACTGTGTCGGCGGGACTGGATACATGCCTTGAGACAAAATACAATTGAAACAACGGAGTGGGATGGAAAATGTCAGTTGCTTTTACAAAACATAATAAAAGAAATGGAATTAGATGATTTCGGTAGTATTGAGACAGAGGAATGTACAACTGGGTATGACGAAACACAAATCCAAAAAGTGGAAGAAATAGTGCAGAATCTGGGAAATCACAAGGCAACTCATACCATACGAGATCATAAAAAGGGGAGGGAAAAGTTTGTGGAAAACGTTTTTGATTTTATTCAACAAATGTGTAGATGAGGCTTATTTCCCCATATGTTGGAAAATAGCACAATTAAAACTAATTTTAAAAGAAGAAGTCAAGGATCCCAGGTTACCTAATTCGTATAGATCAATATGTCTCCTTCCCGCTGTTGGGAAGATTTTGGACAGAATATTAACAGAGGGAATGTTATTTTCTAGAACAGCAACAAAAATTGGCTCAAGGTCAATATGGCTTTAGACGAGGTAGAGGTACGGAAGAGGAGTTGCAAAGCTTAGTGACACAAATAAGTCAGCGACAATTAAAACATTGCATGTGTGTTTTTATAGATATAAAAGCAGCATTCGACAGTGTGGAGTGGCAGTTAGCTTTAGATAATATGATGATGGGGCTACCTGACTATATAAGAAGAATGTATAAATCCTACTTTAAAGGACGTTACATATTTTTGAAAATGAGAGGGACGAGAGAAATTTGAAAAGTTACGCGCGGTTGCCCTCAAGGATCTTCCAGTGGACCAGTAATGTGGAATATTATTATATACTATTTATTGATGTTGTTGGATGATGAGAATATCGGATACGTAGCGTATGCGATATTAGTAGAAGGAAATAGTCGGGAACAAGTTGAAAGCAGAACAAATGAAATACTAGTGAAATGTTATAAAAAATGTCAAGAGTTATATTTAAAAGTCTCAAAAGAGAAAACAAAAGCAATACGGTTTGGAGGTTCAACTAGTGCTGGAAGAAGAGAACCAATAATACGAATTGATGGATGTAAATTAAATATAGTAAGGTTAACAAAATTTTTAGGCGTACATATCGACGAAAGGTTACTCTTGAACCAACATTTTGATTACGTGGAGAAAAAAGAAGAGTGTTTACTACGCTCTACAACGTACAGGATATGACAGATTCAATATCGAGGACAAAGATCTGCTCGTTTTATACAAATGTGCGAAAGAGTTTACTACGTTCTACAACGTACAGGATATGACAGATTCAATATCGAGGACAAAGATCTGCTCGTTTTATACAAATGTGCGATACGACGAATAATGTGTTATGGAAGTACTGTGTGGGGTTATCGTGTTGTACGTCAGTACGTAGAAAAACGATTTACTAAGTTGGAGCGATTATGTTTGTTGCGGTTAAGTGGGTGTTACCGTACTGTTTCCATCGATGCCTTACAGATTGTAACTGGGGTGATGCCTATCGACTTATATCTACAGAAGGTAAAGTTTAGGAAATTATTGAAGATGATAGAAACAATAAACATTAATGGACAGGAATTGAAAAAAGAAGACAAGAATGTGAGAAGACAAATAACATCAGCTTTAATGAACGCTTGGCAGATACGCTGGACTAATTCATTTAAGGGTAGAGAGACATACGAGTAAATTAAAAATGTCCAGTTTGTGAGGAAAAACAGAAAATGGTTCCAGACTAGCAATATATTGAAAGAGTTTATAACAGGACATGGAAGTTCTAGAACATACCTCCAGGAATAGGAAAAATTGATAACAAGATTTCTGTATGCCAAAGAGGTGAGAAAACTGCTGCCCACATACTATGGGATTGTGAGCTCTTCGGAGCGGAGAGGGCACAATTCTTAAAAATTTACAAAAAAATTGATACGTTAAATTTAAGATATAGTGAACGTATATTAAACAGTAAAGAAAAATTTGATATTTTTCATCAATCTGTTATACAGGTAGGGACTATTAGGGACACTTTTACAAATTAAAAGAACCCAAAAGGAAAATTCAGTATTATAAGAGATGTATTAAATTTTATCCTTGTATTGACTATTGTTGAAGACAAAGAAACCTCTTGGTGATAAATAAATGCAAAAGAAAAGATTCAAGATTAGAAAACATATTGTTGCAAACTATTTTATTAGAAAAATTGGATTTGGAAACGAGAAAGGCTTGGTTAAGGAATTCCCATCTGATTCGGATGATATAAAACTCTTGATAAAAATTTCTCGTAAAACATGTCAAGGTATTGGAAATGTCAATAGATTCTTCAGTATATCACATAAACAACCAGGATAGGCGCGGGTCAAGAGAAATTAGTGAGAGGAAGCACCGTTGATTCACATGTTTAACTCTAATAGTTTTTCAAGTGTAATTGAGATAAGAAGGTTCATCTCAATAGACATATAAGAAATTTGCATAAAGTAAATAATTTTGCTATATCTTAAAAATCATTTTCATAACAATTATCTTTGGTTATCAGGAAAGAAGAGCTTAAAATAATTGTCCATACTGATATGATTTAACATTTTATAATAAGCACAAAAATATTAAGTAATGTGATGTGGCAATTATTTTATGTGCAGTATTCATCGGTCTTTGAGAAAATGAATAGTGTCATTAGGAATGTAACTCTTTGAGAACCTTCATCTGCCAAATGTCCTTTGCTACCTTCATTGTGCTTGATTCCATTCTGTCTGTGAGAGCTGTCACAATTAAGGACGTTCCATTAATAACAGTCAAGTCTCCCTGAAGCGACGGCCAATCGCATTCAACCGTCGGTCACAGTCATTTGTCTGTGCACTTGCATTTGTCTCGCGACCGTCACTTTTCTTTGCTTCTAGATAACGTCGCATAGCTGTATCAACAGTTCAATAACTCATAAACGGTAATAGCTAAATTATCGGAATGTAACATGGGTTATGTGACCTTCATTGAACGACCGCAGAGAGAATGAGCTTTGTTATTATATTAACCGGAAATAGAAATTATTAGAAACTTCAAACTAATTAAGTTGTATAGAGAATAATAATGTAAATTACTGATAAATTCTTGTCAAACAGTTGTGTATGTGCTTATAAAAATATCAATTTATATGTTATGATACAAAATCATAAAAATATTATAGAATTAAATTAGTAATTAGTGCTCTTTAGTTGTGGGGTGTTAGTAACATTATCAATTTTATTTAGTAATTAGTGATTTCTGTGATTCTTTGTTTGCTTAAGCAGAGTTTAAGTCAATAATATATTACGAAAAGTAAACAATACTTTAATTTCTTGGTTGGCAATTATATTTTATTGGGAAATACTGAAGATGTATCATCAAATTTAAACATTTTGTATCTACATAAAAGATTACGGAGGTAATATCTCGGATTGCTTAATATACATATAATATAAGATATTTACAAAAGGAATGAATTACATTCAAATAATTTTTTAAACATAAGGGGACATACAATTTTGTATGGTGTTTAATTTTTTTGGATTAATTTTTTACGAATAATTTATATAAATAACCGAGGAGTAATTAAGAATTTTGATAGAACAACATATTCAAGAATTGTTCTTGGGGAACTGTTTTTGATTTCCCAGCTTTTGCACAAAATTTTGTAATTCTTTGCACATATCTATAAAAAGTAAATACATTCTAATACTTCGAGATCCACAGGATTTTAGACCATATTAAAAATAATACGGCGAAGAACACAACTCAATGAAACATTTATTCATATCCACCTGATATAAAAGACATTTAGCTGTGTCACATTTTCCTTCGTTAACTCGACAATTGACGCCAGTCGCCCTGGTTCCCGAGAAGTTCACAAATACGCTCGGAAACAAAAGACTTCGCTTTCGTTCGTGTTTAATTAATGGCACGTCATAGCGTCTCAAGTTGTCCAAAAGTTTTCTGTACCTTCATCAAAACTTAACGGCGAGTTTTCCTTCTATGCTGGCCCACTGCTTGCTAGCCCTCCACGCTCGTAAATATCTAATTAATATTCATTAATGCTCGTCGATACGGCTGCAAGATAGTAACTTTGTTCCGGTGGGAACGGCGGAAAGACCTGAGTTTGGTCGGGATAAAGACGTCAAGTGACGAAGATACGCGATTGGTTGGGATCTAAGTCCACACAGCGGCGGAGGCTCCATGTTCAAACAAACGGTTCCGCGCGGGAGACAAGAAAAGCCAAGACATTGCAACGATCTCAAAAGGACGTCAACGAAGGAAATCCAATATCCGCAAACGCTCAACAAAGACTTTCGCCTGCGTTTGAGGTTGACACGGAAGGCGCAAATGGCATAAATATTCCGAGAGAGGATCATCGATCGTAACTACAATCGGCGTTATGGTTACCCAAGTTACATGAAATAGCAAGTGATTCAAAAAAAATTTTTAGTATTGTAAATGGGAAATGTAGCGTGCTATTGAAGCTTATCTACATGGAGCGATACGAGGTAGGAGTTGGATGGTAGTCTATTGTTGATGGGCCGGTTAGCTAAGTTTACCAACAACTTGGCCCTCGTGTAGGTGTTAGTAGAAGTTGTTCATAATAGTTAGAGTTGTTGAAACTAGGTGGATAGAGAAGGGAAGGTTCGCTTTTCGGTAGTCACAGCTGTATGAAGTGGGACATTTATGTGACAAGCCACAAATTTTTCTGGCTCCATCGGGAATTGAACCGTGGGTGTCTGGGTGATGAGCGAGAACGCTACCACCTGATCTGCCAGAGGGAGAAAGTGACTGATACACATTTAAAATCTAGGTATACCAAAATAGAAGTTAGGGAATGTCAATAAATTTACACAATGTAAATAAATTTAATACCATTCTTAACTCCCCTCCATAACGCACCTGTTACGCTACCTCTTAATCATCCCAATTATTTTGCAACGCTCTCCCCCTCCCCCATAAGATTTGTCACTTTTAGAAAATGTGGACTAATTTTGGTGTATTGAATTTCTCACCATTTTGTGTTCTCATTTCTAAATATATTATTCAACATAATGATAAAATGCTATGATTCATTGAATTTAAACTTGTAATGTAAAAAATGCTGAGAACACATAATGTAACTCACTTGGATTTTTTTAAATTTTGAACGTATCTTCTTTCTCAAATCATCATGGATATCGAAAAAATGCTATTCATTCATATTCGTGGATTAGTAATAATGGTGTATTATTAATTTTATATTAGTAAATTATTATCCTTAATCTCTTATTATTATAATTGAATTAACGAGGACAATACCTTAACACGACTATTTTTTTAAAATTCGTTTAAACTGGTACCATACAAAAACTACTGAACAAATTAAAAACTTCCACAGTAGTATTTCTTACATTTGGGTAAAGTATTCAAGCCAAGTTTGTTATTGATATGACACAAGATATTAGAGTAAGATACTAAAATTGAAATTAAATATTTTATCGAACAATATTGACAAAATATGAGGAATTGAAAAATGCTATTACTTTTCGTTCTACCAAAAATTAAAAATCAATACGCGAAATGGTACTTGAAGCAGGTCAGCAAGCATAAAATGAAATAAATTTGCGTAATACTAGCTCTCGTGTGGGTTTTCTTGGGATACTTTTTCTGATCATGCATACTCGGACGTGTGAAAATGTCTCGGACGAAAATAATTTTTCTAACGTACTTGCCATTTTTTTAGTCGTGTGAGTCCTACGTATCATTAACAGCGTGATATATGATTATAGTATATTGACATTTCCTAAAAAAACGACTACTTTAGGTAACTGAACTCAACTCATCAACACACGTAAATATTCGGATTTGAAAAAAGAAAACTTCTTTTGGTTTCAGGAAGAAGGTTTACTCAGGAGTGAAATCCACTAGTGCTACTGCAAAGGGAAGTTTAGGCGTTACCCCCACCGAGTTAATCGAGTCGATATAATAATATAAAGTACAAAATAAATACAATTCAGAACAACAAAATGTAATGTCATCAAGGGTTAATAAACTACTTTTCTCTTTTTGCAAAACGATTTTTACCCAGAATAAATATTGGTATTTTTTTAAAATATCAATCAACTTCTTTTCTCGTGAACTCATGTATTGATTCTAGTAAAAGAACACACTTTTCATGACGATTCATTATTTATGTAAGAAGATCAATCAACCTTAAACCAACAGAAATATGTTCAGAAATATTGCTTGAATGCCTAGACATATGCTCTTAAGTCAACATTCCCGCAAACTGACATGGACAGGAAGAGAAAGGCTTAGCAATGGTATTTAACACCAGGTGGTCAAAGCTCTCATACAGTCTGTAAGAAGCGAAACGTTGCTGTACATGAAAAAATACGTGAATGATGTTCTCAGAAAAATATGAACAGTATTATTATCAGTGTTTAATTCCTTATCATAAATAAATGTTTTATATAGTGTTATTCTATTTCTTTCAAAAAATTACATGGATCTTGAGTGCTAAGCTAAAAAATTCTCATTTGATTTTTAAATTGTGATGAGGTTTTATCTTTCTGGTTCGAGAATGAACACTTTNAGAAAAATATGAACAGTATTATTATCAGTGTTTAATTCCTTATCATAAATAAATGTTTTATATAATGTTATTATATGGCTTTCAAAAAATTACATTTTTTGAATAATATTCAAAGATTACAAATAAAAAATTTAAGTGAACAATAAAAGGTACTTGGATCTTGAGTGCTAAGCTAAAAAATTCTCATTTGATTTTTAAATTGTGATGAGGTTTTATCTTTCTGGTTCGAGAATGAACACTTTTCAAATTGTATGATAAATCATATGACCCTAGGGTGTAACATTAAATACGTAGTACCTAACCCAGTTCTGAACAATAATTTAAGTGTTTAACTTCGCAGATACCAGATAATATTGAAATAAAGCTACTGAACAATGTGCGCTCACAAAATAATTTAATCCTCTGAAAGAGAATAGTCCAAGTAATTAAAATCACAATGTTCCAAGAGCAAACAACATGGAAACTTAAATTAATCAATGTGGAACCTCCTTTTGTTCTTATTATAGAAGTAGAATTTTATTTATCGTCATTTAACGTTTACATATATCTTTTCACATTGTTTTGCCTGTTAAAATTTTTTAAACACACCATTTATTAAAGACTTTAACGAACAATATTATACCTAAAAAATCGCTTTTTATACATTCAGTCACTGTGTAATCACTCATTTTAATTTTAATTTTGTAGCAAAAATTGAAAAAGTCATATTTACCTAATTGTATATCGGTGGATAGTTTTCATTGCGTTAATATGTGATAAGAGAATTATAAGTAATCAAAACATAGATAAAATGCATTTTTATGCAATTGTAATAATAATAATAAATTTTCTGTCAAACAAGCAGTTACAAACTGCGTATGAACACGTGGAGAACAATAATGTAATAGACTGCGGACGCAAGAAAGGGACCACCCCTTCAGTTCCGATGAAGGGTTCTAAGACGGAAGGATTGAACATTTCAGCGCACTATTAAGACAAGAATAAATATAGTTCGAAACGTGTTATAATACTAACAGAATGCCAAAAACTTTATATTAGTAAAACACAAAAAAGTTATTTTAGAATATTAGTATCATACTGTAGAGTATTCGGAAAGTATTGTTTATAAATTGTAACTATAAAAATAATTTCAAATTCAAGGTTTTTTTCAACTGGTCGCCGTCCCTTGGCGAGAGCCCGTATAAGAAATTCACCTAAATTATTGTAAAACAACAATAACGCAAGAATTTTTTTATTTAGTAATAAATAGTGAACTACTTAGAGAAAATATTTTTCAACATTATATTATATAATTGCTCGTATCCAAAACATTAAGGAGTAATTGCATTTCACGTCGAAAAATGAAGGTAATAGACGTCGTGGAACTGCCAACTTACCTTCTGCTTCGAGGCAGTCTTCCAGCAGTCTTGAGTAAGTTGCTGTGCTGTGTAGACACTCTCCCAAGAGCACGGAAGTTGGCGTCAGTCTCTTTGAGCTTCTCGCAAGTTAATCCACGACCAGCGACGCTCTAAATATGGCTGACGGTGACACCGCCACTGGCGAAATTAAAGAATACAAGCAGCCCTTAATGAGTACGTGAAGTGAATACGCCTCGTTTGGAGTCTTGCTAGGAGTGATAGCAGGTAGCTTTAGAATGACAACGTGACTGTTTGATCCTTCCCGACAAGGTTCTTCTTATTTCGTACTTCTCTTTTTTCCCTCATTGTTATGTGATATTTGGAGACAAATTGTGTGAAGGTTAGTTTTTAGATTTTTTTCCGTGTTGGCAACGTCGAGTTTTTTTTTACGTTCCGTGTACTATAATGAATTTGATTATTCGTTATTATTGAAAAATTTATATTATTTTAGTATTTATATTTCTTCCCACTGCAAAATTTGAAATATTTAAAACAAAAGAAATCTTTGTTGTTTCTTCGGAACATTTTTTGTGCGTTCTACTGTATTCTAAAAGATGAGAAAAATGTGAATTATTTTTCATGTGTATCGTTATTTACTCTCATAAGCAAAGTTGGTAAGATTTGTTTTCCTATGTGTCATTTTTTGGTATTGTGGGTAGTTCATTTAGAAAGATCCCTTTACTAGTTTTGGAGACGAAGCAAACTATCATTTGCATAGGCATGTGGAATTTTGTGTTTTCTTTTTAATTTTCATATACGTGAGATATTTCAGAATTTTTATCTGAAATAATTCACATTGTTTAAGTTTTTAGATTGGGGATAGAAAGAATTATGTATTCAGTATCGAGAAAAATGCAATTATTTTTATATTAATGTATAAAATTAAATTAATTTGATGTTAATGTAGAAGCTTTCATGATATTAAATCCTTAATCTTGAATACCATTTAATGATTTAAAACATGTAATTTTGAAAGATTTTCTATACACTCGTCTGGAATTAAATTTTCGAGTTTTGAACCCGACTGCAAATATTGAAAATAGATTCTTGAATCTCGAATCCAGAATGAGAAATATCTGTTTTTTATTTTTTGAAATTTTATGATAGAAATATGAAATTATAATGCAATTGTTTGGCTGGTAAATATTCTATAACATCTCATAGGATGCGATAGAATCATAGTTACTTAAATAAACCGTAAATACAACGTAAAATGTATAAAAATCCCCAAACGTACGAAGAATAAATGAAGTAAAATGGAATAAAATAAAAGTTTAGAATATCCTTTCATCTCACAACCCTATCGATCTACTCAGTGCCGTTTATGATTATGCTGCGTGCGTAATATTAGCACATTGGAACAGCGAGTTGGGATTCGATTGGATCCAAGGTCGAGTCACAGTGACCTGAATTGTGAACCATATTTAGAGTGATTGTAGTCTTTCTTATTTTTCAACTAGCTGAATACCCGGCTTTGCACGGGTTAGGGAGAAACAATAATATAAATATACTACATAAATAAAAACAACAAATTATAAANAAGGAAAGTATTATTGTCACTCGAAAACACATTCGAAATCTTTTTATATTTACACGAACTTGCCTTAGGAGAGTCTATTTATAAATTTTTACGATGTCTATTGTCGTATGTGGGTATGATGAACTTTGTGCCCTCCAGAGCTCACGAAGAATACCTCAAAAGAGAATATTAGGTAATTTAAAAAAAAATGTCGAACATAATTCAAATTTTCTTAACTAGGAGGAGACTACTTTGAATATAGCCNTCGAAGATTACTCGAATTTTCTTAACTAGGAGGAGACTACTTTGAATATAGCCAATAAGGGAATGGCCAAAAATTCAGAAAAGAAATCAAGAAAATAGGCATAGTGAAAAAGATCAATATAATAAAATTGTTATGAAATAAATATTTCCTAAACATTGTGTCATCAAGGATTGATTATTATAATATATTCGTATTTTTAATCAACACACCGTTCTTACTTTCCTGTTATACAAAATGTATAAGAAAAGTATTGTAATTTCTTTTTTTCGAGATCTCTTTGGATCTTTACGAATTGCTTCCAGGAGAGCAAATTTCATGTTTGTTTTTTCTTTTTCAAATTTCGGCGATGTCTAATGTATGTATGTTAAGAATTTTGTTCCCCCGATAACTCATGAACAAATTGACGTATAGTAACCAAACTTCAGACTCGGCTTTGAATGCATTGGGAACAGAAGCCTGTTTCTGGACAGCTCATTCCGACTTCATACATGCTCTGTGCTTTACTTCTGGTTTCTTAAAATTCAAAATTTGGAACACAAGCTCAGAAACACTTTTATTGTGCAAGGAATTCTGCGTTCAGATTGCTAAACAGAATTTCCGTATGTCGCTCCGTGTTTTAGATGGAGCGAAAAATGTTTACGCCAAAAAAATCGGGTTATCTTGGAGGCTCCTTTTTCAACCAATGAATGAATTCCAAAGAGTTCAAGGAGGACTAAGATATTTTATGATAACCGTTTTTATTCAAAATGCAGATGTGTACCTAACATATATTTGTATAGTTTGGGAATACATATTTTGAACTGATTGAATATTTATTATGTAATCGTCTTTTATAATTTTAATATGTTCACATTTCGTATGTATAAATTATATTATATTTTTATTTAAATGAGACATTTTATTTCTGTTATGTTGTTAGAGCTATAATTGGAAAGTTAAAAAAAACAGATTTTTATGACTTATATTCCACGTATACATCATGATTGTTTTCTGCTATAATTTAATTGTTAATAAACATTATTGAAAAATTCGATGGACACACAAAATTTATTCATGTATATATTCCATCTAGCTTTAATATTTAATACAATATGGTTTCTTAATAATCACTATATAATATTAAATAATTTGAGCAATGTTCGACATTTCTTTTAATTACCATACAATTTTAGAAACCAAATAAAGTTGTGTTTAAGAAATTGCTTTATCACACTGTTATGCTCTTGAATTATATCTCTTAAATGTTTTAAGGCATTTGCTAATGAATTGCATGGCGAGAAAGTGTTGCTGAACTGGTTTATCCTTCAGTTCTGCCTATTATTCATGGTAATTTTGGTACGAAGGCTTAATGGCCGTTTCATTTAACTTGGATTATACAACATAATGACTGTAACATTAAAACCTCAAACTATGCACTAAATTTCAGTTTATTGCGAGTTGGAAATTAACACTGTGTAAGACTGAGGAAACTTGCGATGTAATACCATTCTTGGTGTATGAGCCGTACCTCAAAAACACTCTGATAGCTATGGGAATGGATGGTATCTTGATTTTAATAAATTAAAAGATTTTTTGTAATTGATTGGAGGACCACATGGATTACCATGATTTTATATCAGAACAATCAATGAATCAATGTACATACAAATATTAAACAGTTTACACAGAAATGGCACCAAACAGGTGCCCTAATAATCCCACCACAAATAACTTAACACACAAGAAATCAATATCACGTAAAATATCTAATACTAAAACTTACAACTAAACACATGGCATTAATTTAAAGATAAAGGATTCATGATTATGTACAACAAGGTTCAGTTAAATGTTATTAAATTCATCAATGGATATAGAGTTGATCATGAAAGTTCATACTGTTTGTTAGATTTTCACTGGCCAGCGAAATGTATGTGAGCTCATAGTTACGGTCTTTGTAGCATTTGCGATCAGTTGGCGAACAGCATCTCATGGCGGTTGGAAAATGCAGGATGCGGCCCCGTTCTGGATCTATCAATATCATTCAAGGTTTATGTGATCACACTGTTTCCTTGATCACAATAACGTCACGTTCAACGACAGTTCCAGATGGTTGCATCACATAGTTTTTACTCCACGCACAAAACGCTTTATACAATGTTCACGTCGGGCGCCATTATGGTCCGATGTTGACTCGACACACCGTCGAAGTGATGCTGAATCTCGTAGCTACTGCGTCTTCCCTGGTTGGAGGGAAAAACCTCCCACGCAAATACTCCGCGCAAAATATATTATTATTGAATTGTTTGCAAATTACAGAATTTGATGCAAATTAAAGAACTGGATACAAATTAGATATATTATTATTATTACATGATATTATTAGCCTCTGGTGGAAATGCACAAATTTTAAATTTTAACAAACACGCCTCTCAAAGATGCGATAACATGTCAATAACACAATCAGTTCGAAGTCATTTATATTTATTAAACGAAATTTAAGTTTATTATGATCATATAAATTTTATGTAATTTTTGCAGTTGAATTTCTAAGATCTAAACTCTCAGAAAATATTAGACATCATTGTGGATCACAATTCACTGAATACCTATTTTTTCTTAAATGTTACTTTGTTTTCAATGTGATTTTAAGACATTTTTTCCAACATTGTAGTTGACATCCGTTTAAAGTAAATACCTTGAACTTTAAATGGTTATTGGAGGAAGTTATAGGACAGAAAATTAAAACTAATATCTGAAATCAGAATTGAATTATTTAACATTCTTAGTGGATTTTTCATTCCATTAATATGCTATTAAACATCTTTTCATTAACTACAAATACAAATTGTTATATTAACTTGTTTGAAAAAATTTCTGGTAGGGATG